>JAREIK010001962.1:119296-167036 GCA_029783825.1 Sapria himalayana | reverse complement strand
TTATTATTTAGGGTATACTGGTTTAATTTAAATTAGATCTATCTATCTAATAATTTATTTTGTAATTAATATTTCTATAAAAATAAACTGATAAATAATTAAAATAAAAATTTAAAATTAAACTGAATAAAAATTAAAATGAATTCTATAATTTATTATTAATGTATACCAATTTAATGATTTAAGTATTTAAAGGTTTTTTCAATTAGGATTTTAGCGATTATGTTTTTAGGCATTTAGTGGTTTATAGGTTTTATTTAAACAATAAAATAAAAGAAAATTTGTAATTTTTTCTCATTTTCATAGGTTATAACCTTTGAAAATATAATAATATTTAACAATTTTTGAAATGTGAATATAAATTTAGTTATAATAATATTAATAATTATATATCATATAAATTCAATATAACAATTTTATTGATAATATTATAATAATGATCAAAATTAAATTAATAAACTTTAATAATAAGATAGATATTAATTAAAAAATATTTACAAAACTCAAATTGATTCAAAATTAAAGTAAAATATGTTACTTAATAAAAAATTTAATTTTTAAATTTTTACTTATTTTATAAGTGAAAATAGTTTTATTGATTAAAATAAATTATTTAAATTATATTTCTCGCACTTATAATTTATTTTGTAATAAATATTTTTATAGAAAAAGACTAATAAATAATTAAATTAAATATTTAAAATTATAATAAATAGAAATAAAATTTAGATTTATTAATTATTAAGTAGTATAAAGTGGTTTAATGGTTTATGTATTTAGGCATTATGAGGGTTAAGAGTTTATTGATTTAATTGTGTATGCATTTAGTGGTTATAGGTTTTATTTAAAAAATAAATAAACAAAAAATATATTTTATTATTTTTTGATATTTTTAAATGTTATAACCTTTGAAATATAATAATTTTTAAATTTTTTTTCAAAGTGAATTCAATATTTAGTTATAATAATCATTATATTTATATTTCATATAAATTCAATATAAATAATTTTATTGATAAATATTCTAATAATGATCAAAAATAAAATAATAATCTATTATTAATAAGATAGATATGAATTAAAATATAATTACAAAACCTAAAATGATTCAGATGGAAAGCAATATATATTACTATATAATAAATTTTTGTTTTTAAATTTTTTCTTCTTTTTATAAGTTTATCTATATTTTTTGATTAAAAATAATTTATATAAATTATATTTGTCTACTTATATTTTATATTGTAATTAATATTTAATAAAAATAAACGAATAAATAATAAAATGAATATTTTAAATTATAATGAAAAAAATAATATTGAGATTTATTATTTATTATTTATGGTTTACTAGTTTAAAAGAATTATCTATTTAGGGTTTTCGAGATTTCAAAGTTATTGACATAAGTGTTTAGGCATTTAGTAGTTTATAGGATTTATTTAAACAATGAAATAACAAAAAAATTATTTTAGATATTTTCTCACATTTTCAAAGGTTATAACCTTTGAAAATGTGATAATTTTAAATTTTTTATATATGTGAATAAAATATTTAGTAATAAGAATCATAATAATTATATATAATATAAACTAAATATAAACACTTTTATTGATAGATATGATATCAATTATCAAAAAATAAATTAATATGCTATTATTAATATGATAGATATAATTTAAAATATAATTGCAAAACCTAAAATTATTTAAAATCAAAGTAAAATTTATTACCATATAATAATTTTTGTATTTTAGTTTTTGCTTCTTTTTATAAGCTTATATTTTTTTTGATGAAAAATAAATTATTTAAAATATATATAAGGTTTACGAGTTTAAAGTTTTAAGTCTTTAGGCGCTTTTATGTTCAAGAGTTTATAGATTTAAGTGTTATTTTATTGAAATATTAATTACAAAATAAATTATTAGTGAGACAAATATAATTTAAATTAAACTGGTATACCTTAAATAATAAAGAATAAATCTCATTTTTTTTCATTATAATTTTAAATATTCATTTTAATTATTTATTTGTTTATTTTTATATATATATTAATTAAAAAATAAATTATGAGTTAGACAAATATAATTTATGTAAATTATTTTTCATCAAAAAAAATATAGATAAACTTATTAAAAGAAAAAAAATTAAAAACAAAAAATTATTATATAGTAATATAATTTGCTTTGCTTCTGAATCATTATAGGTTTTGTAATTATATTTTAATTGATATCTATCTTATTAATAAAAGATTATTAATTTATTTTTTGATCATTATTAGAATATTTATCAATAATATTGTTTATATTGAATTTATATGTTATATAAATATAATGATTATTATAACTAAATATTGAATTCACATTTGAAAAAAATTTAAAAATTATTGTATTTTCAAAGGTTATAACCTATGAAAATATAAAACAATAATAAAAATAAATATTTTGTTATTTAAATTTTTAAATAAAACCTATAAACCACTAAATGCATACAAATTTAAATCAGTAAACTCTAAAGCTCGTAATGCCTAAATACATAAACCATTAAACCGCTATATACTACTTAATAAATAAGAAATCTAATTTTTATTTCAATTTATTATAATTTTAAATATTCATTTTAATTATTTATTAGTTTATTTTTATATAAATTTTAATTACAAAATAAATTATGAGTGCGACAAATATAATTTAAAAAATTTATTTTTAATTAAAAAAAATATATACGCTTATAAAAGAAGTAAAAATTTAAAAATTAAAAATTATTATCCAATAATATTTTTACTTTAATTTTGAATCAATTTGAGTTATGTAAATATTTTTTAATTAATATCTATCTTATTATTAATAGTTTATTAATTTAATTTTTGATCATTATTATTATATCTATCAATAAATTGTTAATATTGAATTTATATGATATATAATTATTAAAAATATTATAACTAAATATTGTATTCACATTTCAAAAAATTTTAAATATTATTATATTTTCAAAGGTTATAATCTATGAAAATTACAAAAAATTACAAAATTTTTTTGGTTATTTTATTGTTTAAATAAAACCTATAAACCACTAAATGCCTAAAAATATTAATCGCTAAACACCTATACGACAAAACCTCTAAATACTTAAACAATTAAATTGGTATACATTAATAATAAATCATAAATCTCATTTTAATTTTTATTCAGTATAATTTTGAATTTTTATTTTAATTATTTATCAGTTTATTATAATAAAAATTTTAATTACAAAATAAATTATTAGTGAGACAGATATGATTTAAATTAAACCGGTATACCCTAAATAATAAATAATAAATCTCATTTTTTTTCATTATAATTTTAAATATTCATTTTAATTATTTATTTGTTTATTTTTATAAAAATAATAATTAAAAAATAAATTATGAGTTGGACAAATATAATTTATGTAAATTATTTTTAATCAAAAAAATATAAATAAACTTTTTAAAATAAAAAAAATTACAAAACAAAAAATTATTATATTGTAATATATTTTGGTTTGCTTGTGATTCATTTTATGTTTTGTAATTATATTTTAATTGATATCTATGTTATTAATAATAGATTATTAATTTGTTTTTTGATCATTATTACAATATTAATCACCAAAATTGTTTATATTGAATTTATATGATATATAAATATAATGATTATTATAACTAAATATTGAATTCACTTTTTAAAAAAATTTAAAAATTATTATATTTTCAAAGTTTATAACCTTTGAAAATATCAAAAAATAATAAAAATAATTTTTTTGTTATTTTATTTTTTAAATTAAACCTATAAACCACTAAATACATACACAATTAAATCATTATACTCCTAAACCCCGTAATGTCTAAATACATAAACCATTAAACCTCTATATAATACAAAATAATTAATAAATCTAATTTTTATTTCTATTTATTATAATTTTAAATATTCATTTATTTATTTATTAGTTTATTTTTATAAAAATATTTATTACAAAATAAATTATGAGTAAGACAAATATAATTTAAATAATTTATTTTTAATCAAAAAATATATATACGCTTATAAAATAAGTAAAATTTAAAAATTAAAAATTATCTATCAATAAAGTTATTTATATTGAGTTTACATTATATATAATTATTAAGATTATTATAACTAAATATTATATTCACATTTAAAAAAAATTAAAAATTATTATATTTTCAAAGGTTATAATAACTGTTGGGTAATCGCGCTTCCACAGGTAGTGAGATTAAGAACAGAAAACACAGAAACAACACAGAAACGAGCAATATATATATATCCCAATCCACAAACATCCACGACAGAATCAAAACGAGAAAACAACACAGCAAATAACGTGGTTCGCTAGTCGCTCAGTACGACTAGCTACCTCCACCAGAAATGCTTATGCGTTACAGATTAAAACCAAGAAATATTGTCTTACAGTATGCAGCACTGGCAGTCGCGAAATCGCGTAGAGAGAGAGGAGAAGAGATGATGAATAGTTCAACCGGGTCAAAAATAGCCGCCCGAAAAAAAAATACAAATGTTTTTATATAGAAAATAAACAGCCGGTTCATTTAACCGAAGCGGGTCGGTTAAATGAACCGCCCGCTTTTGTTTTTAATATTTCCTTTCCTGCACTTACATGAAAATATTAAAACAGATTATTAAGTTAAAACAGATTACATATACAACAATAACCTTCAAAAATTAAAAAAAAAATCAAAAAATTAAATTTTTTGTTTTTTCATTCTTTAAATAAAAACTATAAATCACTAAAGGTCTAAACAATTAAATCACTAAACACCTAAACCACAAAACACTTAAATACTTAAACCATTAAACCTGTATATCCTGAATAATAAATAATAAATCTCACTTTTAATTGTATTCATTATAATTTTAAATATTCATTTTAATTATTTTTTAGTTTATTATTATAGAATTATAAATTACAAAATATATTATAATGAAGACATATATAATTTAAATAATGTACTTTTAAGAAAAAAAAATATAAACTTATAAAAAGAAGCAAAACATCAAAAACATTATTATTTAGTAATTTATTTTACTTTAATTTTGAATAAATTTAGGTTTTGCAAATATATTTTAAATAATATCTATCTTATTTATAATAGTTTATTAATTTATTTTTGATCATTAATATAATATCTATCAATATAATTGTTTATATTGAATTTATATGATATATAATTATTAATATTATCATAACTACATATAGTATTCACATTTAAAAAAAATTTAATAATTGTTATATTTTAAAAGGTTATAATCTTAAAAAATGAAAGAAAATAAAAAAAAATAAATTTTTTGTTATATCATTGTTTAAATAAACTTATAAACCATTAAATACCTAAACACATATATCTTTAAATTGTTAAACCCCGAAGCCCCTAAATACTTAAACCTTTAAACTCGTAAACCTTAAATATAATTTAAATAATTTATTGATATATTAATTAGAAAATAAATTATGAGTGATACAAATATAATTTAAATAATTTATTTTTTATCAAAAAAATATATAATCTTATTAAATGAGGCAAAAACTAAAAAACAAAAATTATTATTTAGTATTACAAATATTTGATTTTTAATCATTTAAGTTTTTGTAATTAAATTTTAATATATATATATCATATTAATAATAGTTTAATAATTTATTTTTTAATAATTGATATAATATCAATCAAGAAAATTGTTTATATTTAGTTTATATTATATATTGTTATAATAATTATTATTACTATATATTGTATTCACATTTTTAAAAAATTTTAAATTATTATATTTTCAAAAGTTATAATCTTTGAAAATTTGAAAAAATATCAAAAATAATTTATTTGTTATTTCATTGTTTAAATGAAACCTATAAAACACTAAATGCCTAAATACTTAAATGAATAACTTCTAAATCTCGAAAACCCTAAATAGATAATTTTTTTAATCAGATATATCCTAAATAATAAATAGTAGATCTCTTTTTTATTTTTTAATTATAATTTTAAATATTCATTTTAATTATTTATTTGTTTATTTTTATATAAATATTAATTACAAAATAAATTATGAGTTAGACAAATAAATTTATATAAATTATATTTCATCGAAAAATATAGATAAACTTATAAAAGAATAAAAAATTTAAAATATAAAATTTATTATATAGTAATATATTTTGCTCTCCTTCTGAATCATTTTAGATTTTGTAATTATATTTCAATTGTTATCTATATTATTAATAATCATTTATTAATTTATTTTTTGATCATTATTAGAATATTTATCATTAAAATATTTATATTGAATTTATATGATATATAAATATAATGTATATTATAACTAAATATTGAATTCACTTTTGAAAAAAATTTAAAAATTATTATATTTCCAAAGGTTATAACCTTTGGAAATATGAAAAAATAATAAAAATAAATTTTATGTTATTTAATTTTTTAAATAAAACATATAAACCACAAAATGCATACACAGTTATATCAGTAAAATTTTAAACCCCGTAATGCCTAAATACATTAACCATTAAACCGCTATATACTACATAATAATTAATAAATTTAATTTTTATTTAAATTTATTATTATTTTAAATATTCATTTTAATTATTTATTAGTTTATTTTTATAGAAATATTTATTACAAAATAAATTATGAGTGCGACACACACACACACACACACACATATATATATATGCTTTTAAAAGAAGTATAAAAGAAGTATTATTAAAAATTAAAAATTATTATCAACTATTATATTTTACTTTAATTTTGAATCAATTTGGGTTTTGTAAATATTTTTTAATTAATATCTATCTTATTATAAATAGTTTATTAATTTAATATTTGATCATTATTATAATATCTATCAATAAAATTCGTTATATTTATTTTATATGATATAGAATTATTAAAATTATTACAACTAAATATTATATTCAAATTTCAAAAAATTTTAAATATTATTAAATTTTCAAAGGTTATAACATTAGAAAATGACAAAAAATTACAATTGTTTATATGATTTTATTGTTTAAATAAAACATATAAATTACTAAATGCATAAAAACATAAATCGCTAAACGCCTAAATGACAAAACCTCAAAATACGTAAACCATTAAACTGGTATACATTAATAATAAATCATAAATGTCATTTTAATTTTTATTCAGTATAATTTTAAATATTTGTTTTAATTATTTATCAGTTTATTTTTAGAGAAATATTAATTACAAAATAAATTATTAGTGAGACAGATATAACTTAAATTAAACTGGTATACCATAAATAATAAATAATAAAACTCATTTTTTTTTCATTATAATTTTAAATATTCATTTTAATTATTAATTTTTTATTTTTAAATAAATATTAATTAAAAAATAAATTATGAGTTAGACAAATATAATTTATGTAAATTATTTTTTGTCAAAAAAATATAGATATACTTTTTAAAATAAAAAAAATTTCAAAACAAAACATTATTATATAGTAATATATTTTGCTTTACTTATGAATCATTTTATGTTTTGTAATTATATTTTAATTGATATCTATCTTATTAATAATAGATTATTAATTTATTTTATGATCATTATTAGAATATTTATCAATAAAATTGTTTATATTGAATTTATATGAATTATAAATATAATGATTATTATAACTAAATATTGAATTCACCATTGAAAAAAATTTAAAAATTATTATATTTTCAAAGGTTATAACATTTGAAAATATCAAAAAATAATAAAAATAAATTTTTTGTTTATTTATTTTTTAAATAAAACCTATAACTACTAAATGCATACACAGTTAAATCACTAAACTCCTAAACCTCGTAATGCCTAAATACATAAACCATTAAACCACTATATACTACTTAATAATTAATAAATCTAATTTTTATTTGTGTTTTTTATAATTTTAAATATTTATTTTAATTATTTATTAGTTTATTTCTATATAAATATTTATTACAAAATAAATTATAAATGCGAGAAATATAATTTAAATAATTTTTTTTAATCAATAAAAGTATTTACGCTTATATAATAAGTAAAAATTTAATAATTAAAAATTATTATTAAGTAATATATTTTACTTTAATTTTGAATCAATTTGGGTTTTGTAAATATTTTTTAATTAATATCTATCTTATTATTACTAGTTTATTAATTAAATTTTTGATCATTAATATAATATCTATAAATAAAATTATTTAATTTGAAGTTATATGATATATAATTATTAAAATTATTATAACTAAATATTATATTCACATTTCAAAAAATTTTAAATATTAATATATTTTTAAAGGTTATAACCTATGAAAATGACAAAAAATTACAAAAATCTTTTTTTGTTATTTTATTGTTTAAATAAATCCTATAAACCATAAAATGCCTAAAAACATAAATCGCTAAACTTCTAAATGACAAAACTTCTAAATACTTAAACTATTAAATTGGTATACATTAATAATAAATCATAAATCTCATTTTAATTTTTATTAAGTGTAATTTTAAATTTTTATTTTAATTATTTATCAGTTTATTTTTATAGAAATATTAATTACAAAATAAATTATTAGTGAGACAGATCTATTTTAAATAATTTATGTTTCTTTAAAAAATATATATATACTTATAAAAAGAGGCACAATTTAAAAACAAAAATTTATTATTTTGTATTAAATTTTATTTTGATTTTGAATAATTTTAGATTTTGCAATTATATTTTAAATTATATCATTCTTATTAATAATAGTTTATTAATTTATTTAATGATCATTATTATAATATCTATTAATAAAATTATTTTTATTGAGTTTACATTTTATATAATTATTAAGAAAATCATAACTAAATATTATATTAACATTTAAAAAAAATAAAAATTATTATATTTTCAAAGCTTATAACCTTCAAAAATTAAAAAAAATCTAAAAATTTTATTTTTTATTTTTTTATTCTCTAAATAAAAACTATAAATCACTAAAGTCCTAAACACTTAAATCACTAAACCCCAAAACACCTAAATACTTAAACCATTAAACTAGTATATCCTGAATAACAAATAATAAATCTCAATTTTATATGTATTCATTATAATTTTAAATATTCATTTTAATTATTTATTAGTTTATTTTTATAGAATTATAAATTAAAAATAAATTATGTGGAAGACAAATATAATTTAAATAATTTACGTTTAATATCAAAAAATATAAACTTATAAAAGAAACAAAACATCAAAAAAATTATTATTTACTGTTATATTTTACTTTGATTTTGAATAAATTTTCGTTTTGCAAATATATTTTAAAAAATATCTATCTTATTAATAATAGTTTATTAATTTTTTTTAATCATTAATATAATATCTATCAATATATTTGTTTATATTGAATTTACATAATATATAATTATTAAGATTATCATAACTAAATATAGTATTCACATATAAAAAAATTAAAAAATTGGTATATTTTCAAAGGTTATAACCTTCAAAAATGAGAAAAAATAACAAAAATAAATTTTTTGTTATATCATTGTTTAAATAAAACTTATAAACCATTAAATGCCTAAATACATAAATCTCTAAACTCCTAAACCCTGATGCCCCTAAATACCTAAACCTTTAAACTAGTAAACCTTAAATATAATTTAAATAATTTATAGAAATATTAATTACAAAATAAATTATGATTGAAAAAAATAATTTAAATAATATTTTTTTCAACAAAAAAAATATAAGCTTATAAAATGATGCAAAAACAAAAAAAAATTATTATTTAGTAATAAATTTTACTTAGATTTTGAATCATTTTATGTTTTTTAATTATATTTTAATTTATATCTATCATATTAATAATAGTTTTTAATTTATTTTTTGATAATCGATATAATATTATCAATAAAATTGTTTATATTTAGTTTATATTATATATAGTTATAATAATTATTATTAATAAATACTATATTCACATTTATAAAAAATTTTAAAATTATTATATTTTCAAATGTTATGACATTTGAAAATTTGAAAAAATATGAAAAATAAATTTTTTGTTATTTCATTGTTTGAATAAAACCTATAAACCATTAAATGCCTAAATAATAAAATCAATAACTTCTAAATCTCGAAAACCCTAAATAGATACATTTTTTAAACATGTATATCCTAAATAATAAATCTCATTTTTATTTTTTTCAATATAATTTTAAATATTCATTTTATTTATTTATTTGTTTATTTTTATATAAATATTAATTACAAAATAAATTATAAGTTAGACAAATATAATTTATATAAATTATTTTTCAACAAAAAAATATAGATAAACTTAATAAAAGAATAAAGAAATTAAAAACAAAAAAATATTATATAGTAATATATTTTGCTTTATTTTTGAATCATTTTAGGTTTTGTAATTATATTTTATTTGATATCTAACTTATTAATAATAAATTATTAATTTATTTTTTGATCATTATTAGAATATTTATCAATAAAAAAGTTTATATTGAATTTATATGATATATAAATATAATGATTATTATGACTAAATATTGTATTCACTTTTGAAAAAAATTTTAAAATTATTATAGTTTCAAAGGTTATACCCTTGGAACATGTGAAAAAAAATATATATTTTTTTTGTTATTTTATTGTTTAAATAAAAGCTATAAATCGCTAAATGCCTAAACACTTAAATAACTAAACTACAAAATCCCGATACCCCTATATAGATAATCCTTTAAACCGGTATACCCAAAATAATAATTAATAAATCACATTTTTATTTGTTTGCATTATAATTTAAAAATTCATTTTGATTGTTAAGTTTTTTATTTATATATATATAAAGTAATTATAAAATAAATTATAAGTTAAAAATATAATTTATAAAAATAATTTTTCATCAAAAAATAGATAAGCTTATAAAGAGAATAAAAATTTAAAAACAAATAATTATTATTAAGTAATATATTTTGCTTTGCTTTTGAATCATTTTAGGTTTTGATATTATATTTTAAATAATATCAATCTTATTCATAATAGATTTTTAATTTATTTTTTGATAATTATTAGAATATCTATGAATAAAATTGTTTATATTGAATTTATATGATATATAATTATTATGATTATTATAAATATATATTGTATTCACTTTTGAAAAAAATTTAAAAATTATTATATTTTCAAAGGTTATAATCTTGAAAAATGAGAAAGAATACAAATAATAAATTTTTTGTAATTTCTTTTTTAAATAAATCCTATAGACCACTAAATGATTACTTACTTAAATCAGCAGCTCATAAAACCCGAAACCCCTAAATACATAAACCTTATAACAGCTACATACTACTTAATAAATAAAAAATCTCATTTTTATTTCTATTTATTATTATTTTAAATATTCATTTTATTTATTTATATTTTGATTTTTTAGAAAAATTAATTACAAAATAAATTTTGAGTGAGACAGATATTATTTATATAATTTATTTATAATCTTAAGAAAAGCTTATAAAAAGATGGAAAAATTTAAAAATTAAATATTATTATTTAGTAATATATTTTTATTTGATTTTGAATCATTTTGGGTTATATAAATATATTTTAATTAATATTTATATTATTAATAAGAGTTTATTAATTTAATATTTGATCATTATTATAATATCTATCGTTAAAATTATTTATATTGAATTTATATGATATATAATTAATAAGATTAATATAATTATACATGGTATTCACATTTCAAAAGATTTTAAAAATTATTTTATTTTCAATGGTTATAACCTTTGAAAATCTAAAAAAAATCAAAAAAAAATTTTTTATTTTCATTATATAAATAAAACCTATATACCACTAAATACCTAGAAACATAAATTGCCAAACTCCTAAATGACATAAGCCCTAAATAATCGATCCATTAAACCAGTATACCATATATAATTGTTGGGCAATTATGCTTCCACGTTAGTGAGATTGAGATACAGAAACTTAGAAACAACAGAAAACAAGCAATATATATATCCCAATTCAGCAACCATCCATGATAGAATCAAAAAATATGCATGTACACCGATGCATGCATATTTATTGATATTTTGTCGGTCAACATACAACCACTTCTTGGAGCTCGAGGAGGAAGCATTCTAACCCAAGAGATACTCTTTTGAGGATCATAAGAGCAAGAGAATGTGGAATTCAGAGGTGAGAATGAATTCAAAAAGTGCCGTAGATATGGACTTGTGGATTTAAGGGTATTCAGTTTTACATGTAATCCATTGCATAGCAATGACATAGGCAAACGCTTGATGCTGCATGTCACATACATGCACAATCTTAAATTTGCATAGTTTTAATATGGTGCATCATCCGGGTTCCTCCAAAAGGCTTTGACAAATCCGAATGGAAAAGACGCAGTGCGCATAATGACTCAATGCCAACTCTGAAGTCCGGGAATGCCAGGTGATTTTAGTTGTATTTGTAAGCTTGTAATTATTAGGAATTATGTTTTTTTATGTATTTTATGCATAGAATCATTAAGGTGCATAGGATTTGGTGGGATGGCCTAAATTAGTCAGCTCTTGTAAGTTGTGTGCCTAAATGATAAATAATGTGTGCATTTTCCAAAAAAAAGACATATAAAACCATTAACCCTAACCTTTAAATCCTAAACCTTAAACCATAAGCAATAACCCTTATCCATAAACCCTAAATCCTAAATCTCATGTTTTGCACTTTTATAATCAAATGACTAAGTGTTAAATTTAAATTGAAATTCACAACTTTTAGGAATGTCATAGATTTATCTTTTTGTATATGTAACACAAATTCATGACTCAAGCGGTGAGTTATGGATTCAGTCTCTTTCTTGCTTTAGATTATTGTAGCATTAGTAATGGTCATGATTGTCTATTTTGTCTCTAGAACACAAAATCATATCGATGAGAATATGTCATAACTTGTGTCTCTCTGTTGAACATATTGTTATGGCTATAAGAATGATCATGAAAACATATTTAATCACTATAATACTGCGTCACAGTATAGGATATGACCATAGCTTGTGCATTTTATCTTAATATTGCAAAGTCATTGCACTAGGAATGATTGTAACTTTGGACATTCCTCAAGAGCAAAAGTCATGACCCTACAAATAGTTAAAGCTCGAGTACTACTCTTTATAACTTTCTATAGCTAAAATTCTTGGGATTGGAAATATCACCATGGCTTTTTCCTTTGATTTGTGACCTCAAGTGTCAATATGCAAGACTAATATTTTGAGCAATTATTAAAACCTTTTATACATTTGAATATGATTCATTTACACCTTTTTGGGTATTGTGAGCTTGTATACATAACTCATTTAATATAAAAAGAAAGAAATGATACTTTTCATATCCATGAGGATATAAAAAAAGGCTTAGACATGCCAATAAAATAAATTTTTTGTTTCTTGATTGAAAGAGAGCCCATACTTCTTGCCCTGCTCAAACCACCTAGGGGCTAGTTTGTTCTAATAGGCTACAAGGTGGTTATTTTTATAGAGGTGAACTATGTTTTAAAAAAATTGCTTTGAGTGTGTGCATGAAAGATATTTTAGAAGAAATTACAATAATCAATATAAATATCATCCTCAACAACTAGCTATTTCAACACACAGGGGTACAACTTTGGTTTAATCTGTTAGCGTACATGAGCCAAATTACCTTTGATAGCCCAGTGATTCAACATCAAATATGATGAGACATAATAGAGATAAAGTAAAAGCTCCTATTATTTTGGTTAGAGCTTTAGCAATCATTCTAGAGTTGAGAGATGAACAAATTAAATTATTTTAATTATTCAGTATAATTTTAATTTTTATTTTAATTATTTATCAGTTTATTTTTATAGAAATATTAATTACAAAATAAATTATTAGTGAGACAGATCTAATTTAAATTAAACTAGTATATCCTAAATAATAAAGAATAAATCTCATTTTTTTTCATTTTAATTTTAAATTTTCAAATTTAATTATTTATTTGTTTATTTTTATATAAATATGAATTACAAAATAAATTATGAGTTACACAAATATAATTTATATAAATTATTTTTCATCAAAATAATATTGATAAACTTTTTAAAAGAAAAAAAATTTCAAAACAAAAAATTATTATATAGTAATATATTTTGCTTTGCTTCTGAATCATTTTAGGTTTTGTAAATATATTTTAATTGATATCAATCTTATTAATAATAGATTATTCAGTTATTTTTTCATTATTATTAGAATATATATCAATAAAAATGTTTATATTGAATTTATATGATATATAAATATAATGATTATTATAACTAAATATTGTATTCACTTTTGAAAAAAATATTAAAATTATTATATTTTACAAGGTTATAACCTTTGAAAATTTGACAAAATAAAAAAAAATAAATTTTTAGTTATTTCTTGTTTTAAATAAAACCAATAGATCATTAAATTCTTACTTACTTAAATCAGTAAGCTCGTAAATCTCGAAACCCCTAAATACATAAACCTTTTAACAGCTATATACTACTTAATAAATAATAAATCTTTTTTTTATTTCTATTTATTATAATTTTAAATATTCATTTTAATTATTTATAGTTTAATTTTTTAGAAAAATTAATTACAAAATAAATTTCGAGTGAGACAAATATTATTAAAATAATCTATTTCAATAAAAAAATATAAGCTTATAAAAAGAAAAATTATAAAAATTAAATATCATTATTTAGTAATATTTTTTGATTTTGATTTTGAATCATTTTGTGTTATGTAAATAAATTTTAATTAATATTTATAATATTAATAAAAGTTTATTAATTTAATTTTTGATCATAATTATAATATCTATCATTAAAATCCTTTATATTGAATTTATATGATATATAATTAGTAAGATTAATATAATTATACATGGTATTCACATTTCAAAAAATTTTAAAAATTATTTTATTTTCAAAGGTTATAACCTTTGAAAATCAGAAAAAATCAATTTTTTTTTATTTTTTTGTTTAAATAAAACATATAAACCACTAAATGCCTAAAAATATAAATCGCTAAACTCCTAAATGACAAAACCTCTAAATACTTAAACAATTAAACTGGTATACATTAATAATAAATCATAAATTTCATTTTTATTTTTATTCAGTTTAATTTTAAATTTTTATTTTAATTATTTATCAGTTTATTTTATAAAAATATTAATTACATAATAAATTATTAGTTAGATAGATCTAATTTAAATTAAACTGGTATACCCTAAATAATAAATAATTAAACTCATTTTTTTTAATTATAATTTTAAATATTCATTTTAATTATTTATTTGTATATTTTTATATAATTATTAATTACAAAATAAATTATGAGTTAAACTAATATAATTTATATAAATTATATTTCATCAAAAAATTATAAATAAACATTTTGAAAGAAAAAAAAATTTTAAAACAAAAAATTATTATATAGTAATATATTTTGCTTTTCTTCTGATTCATTTTAATATTTGTAATTATATTTTAAATGATATCTATCTTATTAATAATAGATTATTAATTTAATTTTTGATCATTAATAGAATATTTATCAATAAGAATCTTTATATTGATTTTATATGATATATAAATATAATGATTATTATGACTAAATATTATATTCACTTTTGAAAAAAATTTTAAAATTATCATATTTTCAAAGGTTATAACCTTTGAAAATATGAAAAAATAAAAAAAATATTTTTTTATTATTTCATTATTTAAATAAAACCTATACACCACTAAATGCCTAAATACTTAAATGACTAAACTATAAAATCTTGATACCCCTATATAGATAATTTTTTAAACCTTTATACACTAAAAAATAATTAATAAATCTCATTTTTATTTGTTTTCATTATAATTTAAAAAAATAATTTTGATTGTTTAGTTTTTTATTTTTAAATATATATTAATTATAAAATAAATTATGAATTAAAAATATAATTTATTAAAAATATTTTTCATCGAAAAATAGATAAGCTTAAAAAATCATAAAAATTTAAAAATAAATAATTATTATTTAGTGATATATTTTGTTTTGCTTTTGAATCATTTTAGGTTTTGATATTATATTTTAAGTAATATCAATCTTATTCATAAAAGATTTTTAATTTATTTTTTGAAAATTATTAGAATATCTATCAATAAAATTGTTTATATTGAATTTATATCATATATAATTATTATGATTATTATAAATATATATTGTATTGACTTTTGAAAAGAAATTTAAAAATTATTATATTTTCAAAGGTTATAACCTTAAAAAATGAGAAAGAATATAAAAAATAAAATTTTTTGTTATTTCTTTTTTAAATAAAACCTATAGACCACTAAATGTTTACTTAAACCAGAAGCTCATAAAACCCGAAACCCATAAATACATAAACCTTATAACAGCTGTATACTACTTAATATATAATAAATCTCATTTTTATTTTTATTTATTATAATTTTAAATATTCATTTTAATTATTTATATTTTAATTTTTTATAAAAATTAATTACAAAATAAATTTCGAGTGAGATAGATATTATTTATATAATTTATTTTTAATCATAAAAAAATATAAGCTTATAAAAAGATGGAAAAATTTAAAAATTAAATATTATTATTTAGTAATATATTTTTATTTGATTTTGAATCATTTTGTGTTATGTAAATATATTTTAATTAATATTTATATTATTAATAATAGTTTATTAATTTAATATTTGATCATTATTATAATATCTATCATTAAAATTATTTATATTGAATTTATATGATATATAATTAATAAGATTAATATAATTATACATGGTATTCATATTTTAAAAGATTTTAAAAATTATTTTGTTTTCAAAGGTTATAATCTTTGAAAATCTGAAAAAATCAAAAAAAAAATTTATTTTTATTATATAAATAAAACCTATATACCACTAAATGCCAAAAAACATAAATTGCTAAACTCCTAAATGACAAAACCCTTAAATAATCGATCCTTTAAACCGGTATACCATATATAATTGTTGGGCAATTGTGCTTCCATGGTAGTGAGATTGAGATACAGAAACACAGAAACAAAAGAAAACAAGCAATATATATATCCCAATTCAGCAACCATCCATGATAGAATCAAAAACGGGAAATAAACACCCAATATAATGTGGTTCACTAGTCGCTCAGTACGACTAGCTAAATCCACCAGAAAATGCTTTTATGTTATAGATTAAAGCAACAGAAATGTCTTACAGTATGCATCACACAGAATAGTCATGATAAATCGCACAGAGAGAAGAGATAGAGATGATGAACAATTCCACGGGTCCAAAAATAGCCACCCGAAAATAAAATTACAAAACATTTTATATTAAAATTTCTCTCGGTTCATTTAACCTGTGCGGTTCGGATCATGAGATGGGTCAGGCTCTGCTCCAATTTCGGCCTGCTGTCCGGTCAGCGGGACCTCCGTTATTGTGCTACTGCTGCATCCTCGGCCTCTTAATATTTCCTCTCCTGCACTTACATAAAAATATTAAAAAAAATATTTGTTTATACAAACAGATTATCAAAAAATAAATTACATATACAGCAATAATAAATCTTAAATATCATTTTAATTTGTATTCATTATAATTTTAAATATTCATTTTAAATATTTATTAGTTTATTTTTTATATTAATATTAATTACAAAATAAATAATTAGTCAGACAAATATAATATTAATAATTTACTTTTAATAAAAAAAATATAATCTTATAAAAAGAAGTAAAAATTTAAAAACAAAAAATTATTATTTAGTAATAAATTTTACATTGATTTTGAATCATTTTAGGATTTGTAATTATATTTTAATTTATATTTATCTTATTAATAATAGTTTATTAATTTATTTTTTGATAATTGATATCATATCTATCAATAAAATTATTTATAATTAGTTTATATTATATATAATTATAATGATTATTATTACTAAATATTTTATTCACATTTAAAAAAAATTTTAAAATTATTATATTTTCAAATGTTATAACCTTTGAAAATTCGAAAAAATAATAAAAACTTTATTTTTATTTCATTGTTTAAATAAATCTTATAAACCACTAAATGCCCAAATACTTAAATAAATAACTCCTAAATCTCGAAAACCCTAAATAGATAATCATTTTAAACCGGTATACCCTGAATAATAAATAATAAATCTCATTTTTTTCATTATAATTTTAAATATTCATTTTAATTATTTATTTGTTTATTTATCTATAAATATTAATTACAAAATAAATTTAGTTAGACAAATATAATTTATATAAATTATTTTTCATCAAAAAATTATTGATAAACTTTTTAAAAGAAAAAAAAATTTCAAAACAAAATATTATTATATAGTAAAATATTTTGCTTTTCTTCAGAATCATTTTAGGTTTTGTAATTATATTTTAATTCATATCTATCTTATTAATAATAGATTATTAATTTATTTTTTGATCATTATTAGAATATTTATCAATAAAATTATTTATATTGAATTTATATGATATATAAATATAATGATTATTATAATTAAAGATTGTATTCACTTAAGAAAAAAATTTAAAATTTATTGTATTTTAAAAGGTTATAACCTTTGAAAATATCATAAAATAACAAAAAAAAATTTTTGTTATTTTATTTTTTAAATAAAACATATAAACCACAAAATGCATATATAGGTAAATCAATAAACTCCTAAATACATAAACCATTAAACCGCTATATACTATTTAATAATTAATAAATCTAATTTTTATTTTATTTATTATAATTTTAATTATTGATTTTAATTATTTTTAGTTTATTTTTATAAAATATTTATTACAAAATAAAGTATGAGTGCGACAAATATAATTTAAATAATTTATTTTTAATCAAAAAATATATATACGCTTATAAAATAAGTAAAAATTTAAAAATTAAAAATTATTATACAGTAATATATTATAGTTTAATCTTGAATCGATTTGGGTAATGTAAATATTTTTTAATTAATATCTATATTATTATTAATAGTTTATTAATTTAATTTTTGATCATTATTATAATATCTATCAATAAAATTGTTTATATTGAATTTATATGATATATAATTATTAAAAATATTATAACTAAATATTGAATTCACATTTCAAAAAATTTTAAATATTATTATATTTTCAAAGGTTATAACCTTGAAAATGACAAAAAATTACAAATTTTTTTTCGTTATTTTATTGTTTAAATAAAACCTATAAACCACTAAATGCATAAAAACATGAATCGCTAAACACCTTTACTACAAAACCTCTAAATACTTAAATTATTAAATTGGTATACATTAATAATAAATCATAAATCACATTTTAATTTTTATTCAATATAATTTTAAATTTATATTTTAATTATTTATCAGTTTATTTTTATAGAAATATTAATTACAAAATAAATTATTAGTGAGATAAATATAATTTAAATTAAATCGGTATACCCTAAATAATAAATAATAAATCTCATTTTTATTTTTTTCATTATAATTTTAAATATTCATTTTAATTATTTATTTGTTTATTTTTATATAAATATTTATTAAAAAATAAAATATGAGTTAGAGAAATATAATTTATGTAAATTATTTTTAATCAAAAAAATTTAGATAAACGTTTTAAAAAAAATTACAAAACAAAAAATTATTATATAGTAATATATTTTGGTTTGCTTATGAATCATTTTATGTTTTGTAATTATATTTTAATTGATATCTATCTCATTAGTAATAGATTATTAATTTATTTTTTGAATATTATTAGAATATTAATTACTAAAATTGTTTATATTGTATTTATATGATATATAAATATAATGATTTTTATAACTAAATATTGAATTTGCTTTTGAAAAAAAATTAAAAATTATTATATTTTCAAAGGTTATAACCTTTGAAAATATCAAAAAATTAAAAAAATAATTCTTTCGTTATTTTATTTTTTAAATAAAATGTATAAACCACTAAATGCATACAGAATTAAATCACTAGACTCCTAAACCCCGTGATACCTAAATACATAAACAATTAAACCACTATATAATACATAATAATTAATAAATCTAATTTTTATTTCTATTTATTATATTTTAAATAATCATTTAATTTTTTATTAGTTTATTTTTATAGAAATATTTATTACAAAATAAATTATGAGTAAGACAAAATTAATTTAAATAATTTATTTTTAATCAAAAAATATATATACGTTATAAAAGAAGGAAAATTTAAAAATTAAAAATTATTATTCAGTAATATATTTTACTTTAATTTTGAATCAATTTGGGTTTTGTAAATATTTTTTAATTAATATCTATCTTATTATTAATAGTTTATTAATTTAATTTGTGATCAATATTATAATAACTATCAATAAAATTGTTTATATTGAATTTATAAGATGTATGATTATTAATAATATTATAACTAAATATTGAATTCACATCTCAGAAAATTTTAAATCTCAAAACCATTAAACTGGTATACATTAATAATAAGCCATAAATCTTATTTTAATTTTTATTCAGTATAATTTAAAATTTTTATTTTAATTATTTATCAGTTTATTTTTATAGAAATATTAATTACAAAATAAATTATTAGTGAGACAGATCTAATTTAAATAATTTATATTTCATTAAAAAAATATAAGCTTATAAAAATAGGCCCAATTTTAAAAACAAACATTTATTATTTAGTAAAATACTTTATTTTGATTTCGTATCATTTTAGATTTTGCAATTATATTTTAATTTATATCATTCTTATTAATACTAGTTTATAAATTATTTATTGATCATTATTATAATATCTATCAATAAAATTATTTATATTGAGTTTACATTATATATAATTATTAAGATTATTATAACTACATATTATATTCACATTTAAAAAAATAAAAAAATTATTATATTTTCAAAGATTATAACCTTCAAATATTAAAAAAAAACAAAAAATTAATTTTTTTTGTTTTTTCATTCTTTAAATAAAAACTATAAATCATTAAAGGCATAAACACTTAAATCACTAAACCCCAAAACACCTAAATACCTAAACCATTAAAACTATATATCCTGAATAATAAATAAGAAATCTCACTTTTATTTGTATTCATTATAATTTTAAATATTCAATTTAATTATTTTTTAGTTTATTTTTATAGAATTATAAATTACAAATTATATTGTGAGGAAGACAAATATAATTTAAATAATATAATTTTAAGAACAAGAAATATAAACTTATAAAAAGAAGCAAAACATCAAAAACATTATTATTTAATAATTTATTTTACTTTGATTTTGAATAAATTTATGTTTTGCAAATATATTTTAAATAATATCTATCTTATTTATAATAGTTTATTAATTAATTTTTGATCATTAATATAATATCTATCAATATAATTGTTTATATTGAATTTATATGATATTTAATTATTATTATTATTTTAACAAAATATAATATTCACATTTACAAAAATTTAAAAATTGTTACATTTTCAAAGGTTATAACCTTCAAAAATGAGAAAAAATAACAAAAAATAAATTTTTTTTAATATCTTTGTTTAATTAAAACTTATAAACCATTAAATACCTAAACACATAAATCTCTAAACTCCTGAATTCCGAAGCCCCTAAATACTTAAACCTTTAAGCTCCTAAACCTTAAATATAATTTAAATAATTTATTGAAATATTAATTACAAAATAAATTATGAGTGATAAAAATATAATTTAAATAACTTATTTTTTATCAAAAAAAATTGTATTATCTTATAAAATGAGGCAAAAACTAAAAAACAAAAATTATTATTTAGCAATAAATTTACTTTGATTTTTAATCATTTTAGTTTTTGTAATTAAATTTAAATTTATATCTATCATATTAATAATAGTTTATTAATTTATTTTTTTGATAATTGATATAATATCTATCAATAAAATTGTTTATATTTAGTTTATATTATATATTGTTTTAATAATTATTATTACTAAATATTGTATTCACATTTTAAAAAAATTTTAAAATTATTATATTTTCCAAGGTTATAATCTTTGAAAATTTGAAAAAATATAAAAAATAATTTATTTTTATTTCATTATTTAAATAAAATTATAATCAACTAATTGCCTAAATACTTAAATCAATAACTTTTATATCTTTATAACCCTAAATAATAAATAATAATCCTTTTAAACCGGTAACCCTAAATAATAAATAATAAATCTCAATATTATTTTTTTCATTATAATTTTAAATATTCATTTTAATTATTTATTTGTTTATTTTTATATAAATATTAACTACAAAATAAATTATGAGTTAGACAAATAAAATTTATATAAATTATTTTTCATTAAAATTAAAAATAATTTATTTTAATTGAAAAAAATTTTCAAAACATCAAATTATTATATAGTAATATATATTGCTTTCTTCTGAATCATTTTTATATAGTAATATATTTTTCATCTAAATATTATTATTTAGTAATATATTTTGATTTGATTTTGAATCATTGTGTTATGTAAATATATTTTAATAATTATTTATATTATTAATAATAGTTTATTAATTTAATTTTTGATCATTATTATAATATCTATCATTAAAATTATTTATATTGAATTTATATAATATATAATTAGTAAGATTAATATAATTATACATAGTATTCACATTTCAAAATATTTTAAAGATTATTTTATTTTTAAAGGTAATAACCTTTGAAAATCAGAAAAAATCTAAAAAAAATTTTGTATTTTTTTATATAAATAAAACCTATAAACCACTATATGCATAAAAACATAAATTGATAAACTCCTATAAAACAAAACTCCTAAATAATCAAACCATTAAACCGGTATACCACATATAATAAATCATAAATCTCATTTTAATTTGTATTCATTATAATTTTAAATATTCATTTTAATTATTTATTAGTTTAATTTTTATAGAAATATTAATTACAAAATAAATAATGAGTTAGACAAATATAATTTTAATAATTTATTTTTAATCAAAAAAAATATAATTTTATAAAAAGATGTAAAAATTAAAAAACAAAAAAGTATTATGTAGTAATATATTTTACTTTGATTTTGAATCATTATATATAGGTTTTGCAATTATATTTTAATTGCTATCAATCTTAATAATAAAAGTTTATTAATTTATTATTTGATCATTTTTATAATATCTGAAAATAAAATTATTTATATTGAATTTAATTGTGTTATAATTAGTAAGATTATTATAACTAAATATTAAATTTAAATTTGAAAAAAAATTAAAAATTATTATATTTTCAAAGGTTATAAACTTCAAAAATGATAAAAAATCACAAAAATAATATTTTTATTATTTTATTATTTAAATAAAACTTATAAACCTCTAAATGCCTAAACATTTAAATCTCTAGACTCCTAAACACTCAAACCCCCTAAATACTTAAACCTTTAAACCTATATAAGCTAAATAATAAATAATAAATCTCAATTTTATTTGTTTTCATTATAATTTTAAATATTCATTTTAATTATTTTTTTAGTTTATTTTTTTTTAAATATTAATTACAAAATAAATAATGAGTGAGACATATATAATTTAAATAAATTATTTTTTATGAAAAAATATAAGCTTATAAAAATAAACAAAATTTCAAAAATTTTAAATTTTATTTAGTAATATAATTTACTTTGATTTTGAATTATTTTGAGTTCTACAAATATATTTTAATTAATATCTATCTTATTAATAATAGTTTATTAATTTATTTTTTGATCAACAATATAATATATATTAATAAAATTTTTTATATTGAATTTACATCAAATATAATTATTAAGATTATTATAACTAAGTATTGTATTCATATTTTAGAACTATTAAAAAATTATTATATTTTCAAAGATTATAACCATTGAATATCACGAAAATTCATAAAAATAAATTTTATGTTATTTCATTGATTAAATAAAACCTATAAACACCTAAATGTGCAAACATATAAATCAATAAACTCCTTAACACCAAAACCATAAAAAACTTAAACCATTAAATATGTATAATTTAAATAATAAATAATAAATAATAAATCTCATTTTTATTAGTATTCATTATAATTTTAAAAATTCATTTTAATTATTTATCAAATTATTTTTATAGAAATATTAATTACAAAATAAATTATCAGTGAGACTTATATAATTTAAATAATTTATTTTTCATCAAAAAAATATATATACTTATATAATGAGGCAAAATTGTTAAAATAAAAAATTATTATTTAGTAATATATCTTATTTTGATTTTGAATCATTTTAGATTCTTTAATTATATTTTAATTTATATCATTCTTATTAATACTAGTTTATTAATTTATTTATTGATCCTTATTATGATATCTATTAATAAAATTATTTATATTTAGTTTACATTATTTATAATTATTAAGATTATTATAACTAAATATTATATTTTCAAAGGTTACAACTTTCAAAAATTAAAAAAAATCAAAAAATTAAATTTTTTGTTTTTTAATTCTTTAGATAATAACTATAAATCAGTAAAGGTCTAAATACTTAAATCACTAAACTTCTAAACAAAAAAAAGCCTAAATACTTAAACCATTAAACCATATATCCTGAATAATAAATAATAAATCTCAATTTTATTTGTATTCATTATAATTTTAAATATTCATTTTAATTACTTATTAGTTTATTATTATATAATTATAAATTAAAAAATAAATTATGAGTAAGACAAATATAATTTAAATAATTTATTTATAAAAACAAAAATATAAACTTATTAAAAAACAAAACATTAAAATAAATTATTATTTAGTAATATATTTTACTTTGATTTTGAAAAAATTTAGATTTTGCCAATATATTTTGAATTATATCTATCTTATTATTAATAGTTTATTAAATTTTTTTTGATCATTATTATAATATTTAGCAATGTAATTATTTATATTGAATTTAAATGACTTATAATTATTAAGACTATTATAACTTAATATTATATTTACATTTGAAAAAAATTTAAAAATTATTATTTTTTCAAACGTTATAACCATCAAACATTAAAAAAATAATAAAAATAAATTTTTTGTTATATCATTGTTTAAATAAAACTTATAAACCACTAAATGCATAAACACTTAAACCTTTAATCTCCTAAACACA
Source organism: Sapria himalayana (assembly GCA_029783825.1). Taxonomy (NCBI): domain Eukaryota; kingdom Viridiplantae; phylum Streptophyta; class Magnoliopsida; order Malpighiales; family Rafflesiaceae; genus Sapria; species Sapria himalayana. Next base: position 141,630 of record JAREIK010001962.1, on the reverse strand, counting down.
AAAGCCCCTAAATACTTAAACCTTTAAACTCGTAAACCTTAAATAAAATATTATTAATTTATTAAAATATTATTTACAAAATAAATTATGAGTGATACAAATATTATTTACAAAATAATAATTATAATTAGTAATTATTGTATTCACATTTTTAAAAAATTTTAAATTTATTATATTTTCAAATGTTATGACATTTGAAAATTTGAAAAAATATCAAATATAAATTTTTTATTATTTCATTGTTTAAATAAAAGTTATAAACCATTAAATGCCTAAATACTTAAATAAATAACTTCTAAATCTCGAAAACCCTAAATAGATAATTTTTTTAAACATGAATATCCTAAATAACAAATAATAAATCTTATTTTTATTTTTTTCATTATAATTTTATATATTCATTTTAATTATGTATTTGTTTATATTTTTATAAATGTTAATTACAAAATAAATGATAAGTTAGACAAATATAATATATATAAATTATTTTTCGACAAAAAAATATAGATAAACTTATTAAAAGAAGAAAAAAATTAAAAACGAAAAATTATTATATAGTAATATATTTTATTTTGTTTCCGAATCATTTTAGGTTTTGTAATTATATTTTAATTGATATCTAACTTATTAATTATAGATTATTAATTTATTTTTTGATCATTATTAGAATATTTATCAATAAAAATATTTATTTTTAATTTATATGATATATAGATTTAATAATTATTATAACTAAATATTGTATTCACTTTTGAAAAAAATTTTAAAATTATTATATTTTCAAATGATATAACCTTTGAACACGTGAAAAAACAAAAAATACAATTTTTTTATTATTTCTTTGTTTATATAAAACTTATAAATCACTAAATGCCTAAAAACATAAATCACTAAACTACAAAATCCCGATACCTTTATATAGATAATTGTTTAAACAGATTGACACTAAATAATAATTAATAAATCTCATTTTTATTTGTTTTCATTATAATTTAAAAAATTCATTTCGATTGTTTAGTTATATATATATATATATATATATATATATATATATATATATATATATATATATATATATATATTAATTATAAAATAAATTATGAGTTAAAAATATAATTTATAAAAATTATTTTACATCAAAAAATAGATAAGCATTTAAAAAGAATAAAAATTTAAAAACAAATAATTAATATTAAGTAATATATTTTGCTTTGCTTTTGAATCATTTTAGGTTTTTATATTATATTTTAAGTAATATCAATCTTATTCATAATATATTTTTAATTTATTTTTTGATAATTATTAGAATATCTATGAATAAAATTGTTTATATTGAATTTATATGATATATAATTATTATGATTATTATAAATAAATATTTATTCACTTTTGAAAAAAATATAAAAATTATTATATTTTCAAAGGTTATAACCTTTGAAAATATCAAATAATAATAAAAATAATTTTTTTTATTTTTTTTCTTAAATAAAACCTATAAACCACTAAATCCATACACAGTTAAATCAGTAAACTACTAAACCCCGTAATGCCGAAATACATAAACCATTAAACTGCTATATACTTCTTAATAATTAATAAATCTAATTTTTATTTCTATTTATTATAATTTTAAATATTCATTTTAATTATTTATTAGTTTATTTTTATAGAAATATGTTTTACAAAATAAAGTATGAGTACGAAAAATATAATTTAATTAATTTATTTTTAATAAAAAAAAATATACGCTATAAAAGAAGTAGAAATTTAAAAATTTAAAATTATTATCTAGTAATATATTTCACTATAATTTTCAATCAATTTATGTTTCGTAGATATTTTTTAATTATTATCTATCTTTTTATTTCTAGTTTATTAATTTAATTTTTGATCATTATTATATTATCTATCAATAAAATTATTTATATTGAATTTATATGATATATAATTTTTAATATTTTTAAAATTAAATATTGTATTCACATTTCAAAAAATTGTAAATATTATTATATTTTCAAAGGTTATAACCTATGAAAATGATAATAAATTATAGAAAACTTTTTTGTTATTAATTTTTTTTATAAAACCTATAAACCACTAAAAGCCTAAAAACATAAATCGCTAAACGCCTAACGGGAAAACCTTTAAATACTTAAACTATTAAACTAGTATTCATTAATAATAAATCTTAAATCTCATTTTAATTTTTATTCAGTATAATTTTAAATTTTTATTTTAATTATTTTCAGTTTATTTTTATAGAAATATTAATTAGAAAATAAATTATTAGTGAGACGGATCTAATTTAAATTAAACCGGTATCCCTAAATAATAAATAATAAGTAATAAATCTCATTTTTTTCATTATAATTTTAAATATTCATTTTAATTATTTATTTGTTATTTATATATAAATATTAATTACAAAATAAATTATGAGTTAGACAAATATAATTTATATAAATTATTTTCCATAAAAAAATATAGTTAAACTTATTAAAAGAATAAAAAATTCAAAAACAAAAAAATTATTATATAGTAATATATTTTTCTTTGCTTCTGAATCATTTTAAGTTTTGAAATTATATTTTAATTAATATCTATCTTATTATTAATGGATTATTAATTTATTTTTTGATTATTATTAGATTATTTATCAATAAAATTGTTTATATTGAATTTATATAATATATAAATATAATGATTAGTATAGCTAAATATTCTATTAACATTTAAAAAAAATTTAAAAATTATTATATTTTCAAATGTTATAACCTTTGAAAATATCAAAAAATAATAAAAATAAATCTTTGTTTATTTTATTTTTTAAATAAAACCTTTGAACCACTAAATGCTAGGGTTGCTCATGGGATAGGATGGGATGTGGATTACAAATCTCCAGTCACTTTCCACAGTTCGAAGATTTTTTTTGAAGATCCAGACCCATCTAATAGGTTTAAAATATCCGGACATGACAGAATGTAGATCGAGGATTTTGGGTAGGAGAAAATGGTCCCGGGACGAAACAGAGTTCATACATTTTTTTTTCAATTTATTTTCTTCAAACTAGCCAAGTTAGTTCATGTCGAAACCATTTTTTGTACCATTTATCATTCCTTGGTTATGTATCTTTCAAACTCAAATTGGGCCAATTTTGTTTTATCAAATAGGCTGAATACCGCAAACGAGTTCCATCACCTTGTCAAAAGGATTGATGTGCAGAAAAGGATAGAAATATTAAATAAAACGGGAATGAGTTGTGTTATTAATTTAGTTCTTTGTTTTGTCACAAGTTGGCTTTGTTCAAGCAAGTGAAAGTTAACAATAATAGCAATACTACATTTTTTAAACAATTACTTAAGATATTAAGGAATAGCTAAAGATGACCACAAACATTGGTAGCAGCAATTACTACTTAAGTAATTGCTAAAATTAGGCAACTTAATATAACAAAAAAAATCAACTAATAACAACCATGATAATAATCATTTCAAACGTCCCTCCCGGAACAGCAACGAAAATCCAAACCCAATTACTTATCTCTTCTACAACTCCTCCCTTTTCTTCCTCCACTATAGGACAACCAAGGATGAAAACATGTTAATCATGTAGACATAAATTTCTAAGATGAAAGAGTAATAAAAAAACAAAATATTACCTTATAAAATTTAATACACCCATTCCAAATTTAGTTGGCCAATTATAGTTGGAAAAATATTTGGATCTTGTGACCCCTCTGAAAATTGTAATTGAACCATATTTTTATTAAATTGAATGAATAAAATAAGTAAAAGTGAAATTAAAATTTACAAGATTTGTATACTAACCTGATTCAATATCATCAAGGTCTTGAACTAATTCTCCCATTTCAATAGGTTTGTTTGAGCTTCTCAACCAATCTTGTAGACATATGAGAACTTCAGCTATAATAGGTGTTAAAGAACTGCTAAATTTATCTAAAGATCTCCCACCAGTGCTAAATGTAGATTCGTAGGCCACAGTAGATGCTTGGATAGCAGATACATCCCTTGCTACATTTTCCAAAGAAGGATATTTAACCTCATTTACCTTCCACCAGTTAAGAAGATCAAAATCAATTCTATTTTTTTAAGTATGTCCTCCAAGTACCAATCCAACTCTTCCAAAACTGTAACTTCTTGTTCTTTCTCCAATTCAACAAAAAAATCATCAATATAAGTATCACTACCATCCAATAAATCATCATTTTTTTTCAACACAGTAGAAGAGAAATCCTCTTCTTTTGATTCATCTTCATTTAAATCTTTATAATCATCCATCATCTCATTTAAAGCATTTATAACCTTTTTCACCAAATTTTTGTCCAATTCCTCTCCATAATGCTAAGTGTACTTAACCTTGAGATATTTGAGCTTAAATATTGAATCCAACACAACAACTACAAAAAGCATAATATTTGTTGACCGGAGAGAACCCCAATATTAGTGGATTTATGTCTCATTTTCATACCCATTTTAGACACCATTGTATCTATACTATTTTCACAAAGCTCAATTTTTTTTTAAAATTCGAATAATCTCACTAAAATAAACACTAGAGGTAGAATATTATGAGCCAGATAATTTACAATTTACCTCATAAAAAGTTTTCAAGAAACGATCTAAAATTTTGGCGTTTGTTAAGTCTATCTCAGTTGGAACATTTGAACCAAAATCCTTCAAAAACCTTTTGTCTTTGTCCACCAACTTATCAAATTCTTTTTGATATTTATATCAGTTTCTAGCATCAAATATGTTGAATTCCATATTGTAGGACAATTTAATTACAATGAGGATCCATATGTCAAGTTTGCTTGCTTAACACATAACTTAAACATATCAAATCTTTTATGAGTGCTCTTCACATATTTCAATACACCTTTAATTTTTTGAATAGCACTCTCAACTACTGCAATGCCATCTCTGACAATTAAGTTTAGGATATGAGCACAACATCTCATATGAAAATGCTCGCCTCTAAAAGGTACAACACTTTTCTTCACAAGCCTTTTTTTCAATTGTTCAACTGCAACATCATTATTTGATGCATTGTCAATAGTAATGAACACCAACTTTCTCAAACCCCATTAATTCATGCAAAACTCAATAGCATTTCTAATATTAACTCTAGAATGACTTTTAATTACACAAAAGTTCAAAAGCCTTTTATGCATATTCCATTGAGAATCAATGAAATGAACAGTCAAACATATATAATACAAATTTTGAATGCTAGTCCAAGTGTCAGTAGTCAATGAAACTCTACAACAATGAGATGATATGCTATCAAATAATTTATTCTTTTCCTTCACAAACAAAGAAAAATAATCCCTCAACATAGAGTGCCTTGATGGAATTTTAAATTGAGGCACACTAACTTCACAAAACTCCTTAAACTCATCCCTCTCAACAAAACAAAAAGGCAATTCATCTTCTATGATCATTTTCACCAAAGCCTTCCTGACTAGTTGTTGATCAAATTGCCAACAAGTTAATTCGTTATCCTCTGAACTTGTACCTTTAGTAAAACTCAACAAAGATTGTGACTTGTCTTTACCTTTGTGAGCATCTATTAATTCTTTTTTGGGTGGAAATTTCATACAAGTCTCTCTCAAGTATTTCCATAAACCCGAAGTACCTTGATCACTTTTTGCCAATTATTCTTTCCTATGCCATATACAAGCTGCCCTACCAGTTTCATTTCCCACTGAATCAACTAATATCTGATAAGTTTGCCAAACAACAGACTAATACCTTTTATAAGCTTGAGGTTCATATGTACCTTGACTTTCTTTTACAATTGGAATTGAAGAACTTAGTGTAACAAAAGGAGGCTTCGTGAGAGGATGATAATTGGATTTACCTGTACTTTGATCATTTGATATGTGATCATCTTCAATTTATTATATTTTTAATTTACCACTGGATTGTGCCATCTGCATTGCCATTAATTAATATGATATGTTAAGCATAAATACATATAAATATTTCAAACAAGCAAGCTCTACAAAACGGACTGTAACACATTCAGCCCACACATTCGACCCAACCACAACACCACAACCAATACTCAACAAAACTGACTGAGTCACATAATAAAATAATTAATCAATCAATTTTTTTCAAAAAAACAAACCAAAAGGATGGTGGCATCTGGGACACGGTGGAGGCAACCAGAAGTGCGACGGACACAGGCTGGACCTAACTAAACACGGCTAGAATGGCATGAGGCAGCTTGGAACTTGTCGGAACAGCAATAATGTGCGTCGGAATTGGATGGGTAGTAGCGGAATTGGTGGCATCTTCATGTATAATATATATATATTGCTGGTTCTAGTATCAGTTTTTTAGGACGGGATGCTTCTCGGGATAGATATTGCTTAAGATCCGAAATCATCCCAAAAGAAAAAATTCTTGACAGTATGGGACGGGAAAATTCAAAGTCAACAGATTTTTCTTAGTCACGAATCTTTCGGGACAAGACTTCGGGTCGGGTCGCGAATCTCCGAGTCCCATGAGTAGCCCTACTAAATGCATATAAAGTTAAATCAGTAAACTCCTAAACCCCATAATGCCTAAATACATAAACCATTAAACGGCTAAATACTACTTAAAATTTAATAAATCTATTTTTTATTGCTATTTATTATATTTTTAAATATTAATTTTAATTATTTATATGTTTAATTATATATAAATATTAATTACAAAATAAATTGAGTTAGACAGATATAATTTATATAAATTATTTTTTATCAAAAAATTATTGATAAACTTTTTAAAAGAAAAGAAAATTTCAAAACAAAAAATTATTATATAGTAATATATATTGCTTTTCTTCTGAATCATTTTAAGTTTGGTAATTATATTTTAATTTGTATCTATCTTATTAATAATAGATTATAAATTTATTTTTTGATCATTATTAGAATATTTATCAAAAAAATTGTTTATATTGAATTTATATGATATATAAATATAATGATTAATATTACTAAATATTGTATTCACATTCGTAAAAAATTTAAAAATTATTATATTTTCAAAGGTTATAACCTTTGAAAATATCAAAAAATAATAAAAATAATTTTTTTATTATTTTATTTTTTTAATAAAACCTATAAACCACTAAATGCATACACAGTTAAATCAGTAAACTACTAAACCTCATAATGCCTAAATACATAAACCATTAAACCGCTATATACTACTTAATAATTAATAAATCTAATTTTTATTTCTATTTATTATAATTTTAAATATTCATATTAATTATTTATTAGTTTATTTTTATAGAAATATTTATTACAAATTAAATTATGAGAGCGACATATATATTTTAATTAATTTATTTTTAATCAAAAAAAATATATGCTTCTAAAAGAAGTAGAAATTTTAAAATTAAAAATTATTATCCAGTAATATATTTTACTTTAATTTTGAATCAATTTGGGTTTTATAAATATTTTTTAATTAATATCAATCTTTTTATTAATAGTTTATTATTTTAAATTTTGATCATTATTATATTATCTATCAAAAAAATTGTTTATATTGAATTTATATGATATATAATTATTAATATTATTATTACTAAATATTGTTTTCACATTTCAAAAAATTATAAATATCATTATATTTTCTAAGGTTATAACCTATGAAAATGAGAAAAAATTACAAATTTTTTTTGTTATTTTATTGTTTAAATAAAACCTATAAACCACTAAATGCCTAAAAAGATAAATTCCTAAACTCCTAAACGACAAAACCTTTAAATACTTAAACTATTAAACAGGTGTACATTAATAAAAAATCATAAATCTCAATTTAATTTTTATTAAGTATAATTTTAAATTTTTAATTTAATTATTTAATAGTTTATTTTTATAGAAATAGTAATTACAAAATAAATTATTAGTGAGACAGATCTAATTTAAATAATTTATTTTTCATTAAAAAAAATATATATCCTTATAAAAAGAGGCAAAATTTTAAAAACAAAAATTTATAATTTAGTAATATATTTTATTTTATTTTGAATCATTTTATATTTTGCAATTGTATTTTAATTTATATCTAACTTATTAATAATAGATTATTAATTTATTTTTTGATCATTATTAGAATATTTATCAATAAAAATATTTATATGATATATAGATTTAATAATTATTATAATTAAATATTCTATTCAATTTTGAAATAATTTTTAAAATTATTATATTTTCAAAGATTATAACCTTTGAACACGTGAAAAAACAAAAAATAATTTTTTTTATTATTTCATTATTTAAATAAAACCTATAAATCACTAAATGCCTAAACACTTAAATCACTAAACTACAAATTCCCGATACCCCTATATAGATAATCATTTAAATGGGTTGACCCTAAATAATAATTAATAAATCTAATTTTTATATATTTTCATTATAATTTAAAAAATTCATTTTGATTGTTTAGGTTTATATATATATATATATATATATATATATTAATTATAAAATAAATTATGAGTTAAAAATATAATTTATAAAAATTATTTTTCATCAAAAAATAGATAAGCTTATAAAAAAAATAAAAATTTAAAAACAAATAATTAATATGAAGTAATATACTTTGCTTTGCTTTTGAATCATTTTAGGTTTTGATTTTATATTTTAAGTAATATCAATCTTATTCATAATAGATTTTTAATTTATATTATTATAATTAATAGAATATCTATCAATAAAATTATTTATATTGAATTTATATGATATATAATTATTATGGTTATTATACATAAATATTTATTCACTTTTGAAAAATATTAAAAAATTATTATATTTTCAAATGTTATAACTTTTGAAAATATCAAAAAATAATAAAAATACTTTTTTTTAATTTTTTTCTTAAATAAATCCTATAATCCACTAAATGCATACACAGTTAAATCAGTAAACTCCTAAACCCCGTAATGCCTAAATACATAAACCATTAAACTGCTATATACTACTTAATAATTAATAAATTTAATTTTTATTTCTCTTTATTATAATTTTAAATATTCATTTTAATTATTTATTAGTTTATTTTTATAGAAATATTTATTAGAAAATAAAATATGAGTGTGACAAATATAATTTAATTAATTTATTTTTAATAAACAAAAATATAGGCTTATATAAGAAGTAGAAATTTAAAAATTAAAAATTATTATCCAGTAATATATTTTACTTTAATATTGAATCAATTTGTGTTTTCTAAATATTTTTTACTTAATATCTATCTTTTTATTAATAGTTTATTAATTTAATTTTTGATCATTATTATATTATCTATCAATAAAATTGTATATATTGAATTTATATGTAATATAATTATTAGTATTTTTAAAACTAAATATTATATTCACATTTCAAAAAATTGTAAATATTATTATATTTTCAAAGGTTATAACCTATGAAAATGATAACAAATTATAGAAATTTTTTTTGTTATTTAATTTTTTTATATAAAACCTATAAACCACTAAAAGCCTAAAAACATAAATCATTAAACTTCTAACGAAAAAACCTCTAAATACTTAACTATTAAACTAGTTTACATTAATAAATCTTAAATCTCATTGTAATTTATATTCAGTATAATTTTAAATTTTTTATTTTAATTATTTATCAGTTTATTTTTATAGAAATATTAATTACTAAATAAATTATTAGTGAGATGGATTTAATTTAAATTAAACCGGTATCCCTAAATAATAAATAATAAATAATAAATCTCATTTTTATTTCTTTATAATTTTAAATATTCATTTTAATTATTTATTTGTTTATTTATATATAAATATTAATTACATAATAAATTATGAGTTAGACAAATATAATTTATATAAATTATTTCATTAAAAAAAATAAAGAAAAACATATTAAAAGATAAAAAAATTCAAAAAAAAAATTATTATATAGTAATAAAACTTTATTTGCTTCTGAATCATTTTAAGTTTTGTAATTATATTTTAATTAATATCTATATTATTATTAATGAATTATTAATTTATTTTTTGATTATTATTAGAATATTTATCAATAAAATTGTTTATATTGAATTTATATAATATTTAAATATAATATTTAGTATAACTAAAGATTGTATTCACATTTGAAAAAAATTTAAAAATTATTATATTTTAAAAGGATATAATCTTTGAAAATATCAAAAAATAATAAAATTAAATTTTTTATTATTTTATTTTTTAAATAAAACCTATAAACCACTAAATGCTAGGGGTGCACATCGAACGAGATGGAATGGGGATTACAAATCTCTAGTCACTTCCCACAGTTCGAATATTTTTTTTTTGGATTCTGACCCCTCTCATAGGTTGAAAATTTTGGGACGGGACGGGACGTAGATCAGGGATATTGGGTAGGAGAAAATGGTTCCGGATGGAACGGAGTTCGGACATTTTTTTCAAATTATTTTTTTCAAACTGGCCAAGTTAGTTCATGTCGAAACCTTTTATTTTATTATTTATCATTCCTTAGTTATGTATCTTCCAAACTCAAATTGGGCCTATTTTGTTTTGTCAAAAAGGCTGAATACCACAAAAAAGTTCCATTACCTTGTCAAATGCTTTGATGTGCAGAAAAGGATAGAAATGTTAAATAGAACGGGACTGAGTTTTGTGCTTAATTTGGTTCTTTGTTTTGTCACAAGTTGGCTTTGTTCAGCCAAGTGAAAGTTAACCATAATAGCAATACTACATTTTTAAACAATTACTTAAAATATTAAAGGAATAGCTAAAGATGACCAAACACATTGGTAGCATCAATTACTACTTAAGTAATTGCTAAAATTAGGCAGCTTAATATAACAAAAAAAAATACAACTAATAACAACAATGATAATAATCATTTCAAAGGACCATCCCAGAAAGCAACGAAGATCCAAACCTAATTAATTATCTCTTATACAACTCCTCCCTTTTCTTCCTCCACTGTAGAAGGACAACCAAGGATGAAACCGTGTTATTCATGTAGACACAAATTTCTAAGATGAAAGAGTAATAAAAAAATAAAATATTACCTTATAAAATTTAATACACCCATTCCTAATTAGTTGGCCAACTATATTTGGAAGAATATTTGGATTTTAACACCCCTCTGAAAATTGTAATTGAACCATATTTTTATTAAATTGAATGAATAAAATAAAATTTACACGATTTGTATACTAAACTGATTCATTATCATCAAGGTCTTGAACTAATTCTTCAATTTCAATAGGTTTGTTTGAGCGTCTCAACCAATCTTGTAGACATATGAGAACTTCAGCTGTAATAGGTGTTAATGAAATCCTAAATTTTTCTAAAATTCTCCCCCCAGTGCTAAATATAGATTCGTAGGCAATAGTAGATGCTTGGATAGGAAATACATCCCTTGCTACATTTGCTAAAAAAGGATACCTAACCTCATTTACCTTCCACCAGTTTAGAAGATCAAAATCAATTCTCTTTTTTTCAAGTTTGTCCTTCAACTACCTATCCAACTCTTTCAAAGATGCAACTTCTTGTTGTTTCTCCAATTCAACAAAAAAAATCATCAACATAAGTATCACTACCATCAAAGAAATTATAATTTTTCTTCAACACAGTAAAGAGAAATTATAATTTTTCTTCCACACAGTAAAGAGAAATCATCTTTTTTTGATTCATCTTCATTTAAATCTTTATAATCATCCATCATCTCATTTAAAGCTTTTAAAACCTTTTTCACCAAATTTTTTGCTAATTACTCTCCATAATGCTAAGTGTACATAACCTTGAGATATTTGAGCTTAAAAACTAGGATCCAACACAACTACTAGAAAAAGCATAATATTTGTTGACTGGAGAGAACCCCAATATTTGTTGAATTTATGCCTCATTTTCATACCTATTTCAGACACCATTGTATCTCTACTATTTTCACAAAGCTCAATTTCTTTTTTAAAATTCGAATAACCTCATGAAAATAAACACAAGAGGTAGAATATTATGAGCCAGAAAATTTACAAGTTACCTCATAAAAAGTTTTCTAGAAATGAGCCAAAATTATGGCGTTTGTTCAGTCTCTCTCAGTTGGAATGTCTGAACCAAACATTTTCAAAAACCATTTGTCTTTGTCCACCAACTTATCAAAATCTTTTTGATATTTTATATCAGTTTGTAGCATCAAATAAGTTTAATTCCATCTTGTAGGACAATCTAATTGCAATGAAGATCCAAATGTCAAGTTTGATTCTTCAATACATAACTTAAACATATCTAATCTTTTAGGACTGCTTCTCACATATTTCAACACTCCTCTAATTTTTTGAATAGCACCCTCAACTACTACAATGTCATCTCTGACAATTAAGTTTAGGATATGAGCACAACATCTCATATGAAAATACTCGCCTCTAAAAGGTACAACACTTTTCTTCACAAGCCTTTTTTTCAATTGTTCAACTGCAACATCATTATTTGATGCATTGTCAACAGTAATGAACACCAACTTTCTCAAACCCCATTAATTCATGCAAAACTCAATAGCATTTCTAATATTAACTCTAGAATGACTTTTAATTACACAAAAGTTCAAAAGCCTTTTATGCATATTCCATTGAGAATCAATGAAATGAACAGTTAAACATATATAATACAAATTTTGAATGCTAGTCCAAGTGTCGGTAGTCAATGAAACTGTACAACAATGAGATGATATGCTATCAAATAATTTATTCTTTTCCTTCACAAATAAAGAAAAACAATCCCTCAGTATAGAGTGCCTAGATGGAATTTTAAATTGAGGCACACTAACTTCACAAAACTCATTAAACTCATCCCTCTCAACAAAACAAAAAGGCAATTCAACTTTTATGATCATTTTCACAAAAGCCTCCCTAAATAGTTGTTGATCAAATTGTCAACAAGTTAATTTGTTATCCTCTTAACTAGTACCTTTAGTGAAACTCAACAAAGATTTTGACTTGTCTTTACCATTGTGAGCTTCTATTAATTCTTTTTTGTGTTAAAATTTCCTACAAATCTTTCTCAAGTATTTCCAAAAACCCAAAGTACCTTGATTACTTCTTGTCAAGTATTTTTTCCTACAACATATACAAGCTGCCCAACCAGTTTCATTTCCATCTGAATCAACTAATATCTCATAAGTTTGCCAAACAACAGACTTATACCTTTTATGAGCTTGAGGTTCATATGTACCTTAACTTTCTTTTACAATTGGAATTGAAGAACTTAGTGTTACAATAGGAGGCTTCTTGAAAGGTTGATAATTAGATTTACCAGTACTTTGATCATTTGATATGAGATCATCTTCGATTTATTATATATTTTTTTTACTGCTGGATTGTGCCATCTGCATTGCCATTAATTAATATGATATGTTAATCATAAATACATATAAATATTTCAAACAAGCAAGCTCTAAAAAACTGACTATAACACATTCAGCCCACTCATTCGGCCCAACAACAACACCACAACCAATACTCAACAAACTGACTGAGACACATAATAATAATAATAATTAATCACTCAATTCTCGTCAGAAAAACAAAATAAAAGGCTGGTGGCATCTGTGACATGGTGGAGGCAACCAGAAGTGCGACGGACAAGGGCTGGGCCTAACTGAACACGGCTTGAACGGCGTGAGGTGGCCTGGAACTAATCGGAACAGCAATAGGTGCGTCGGAATTGGATGGGCAGTAACGGAATTATTGGCATCTTCATGTTATATATATATATATATATATATTCCTAGTTCTAGTATCGATTTTTTAGGACGGGACGGTTCTTGGGATGGATATTCCTTAAGATCTGGAATCGTCCCAAAAGAAAAAATACGTGAGAGAACGGGATGAGAAAAGTCAAAGTCAACATATTTTATCAGTCCCGATTCTTTTGCGACGAGACTTTGGGTCGGGTCGCGAATCTACGAGTCCCGTGAGCAGCCCTACTAAATCCATATAAAGTTAAATTAGTAAACTCCTAAACTTCATAATGCCTAATTACATAAACCTTTAAACCTGTAAATACTACTTAATAATTAATAAATCTATTTTTTATTGCAATTGATTATATTTTTAAATATTCATTTTAATTATTTATTAGTGTCTTTATTTAGAAATATTTATTACAAAATAAATTATGAGTTGGACAAATATAATTTAAATAATATATTATTTATCTAATAAAAATATACACTTATAAAAGAAGTAAAAATTTAAAAATTAAATATATTTATCCAGTAATATATTTTTCTTTAATTTTAAATCAATTTGTGTTTTGTAAATATTTTATAATTAATATCTATCTTTTTATTAATAGTTTATTAATTTAATTTTTGATCATTATTATATTATCTATCAATAAAATTATTTATATTAAATTTATATGATATATAATTATTAATATTATCATAACTAAATATTTTATTAACATTTCAAAAAATTGTAAATATTTTTATATTTTCAAAGGTTATAATCTATGAAAATGATAACAAATTATAAAAATTTTTTTTGTTATTTTATTTTTTTATATAAAACCTATAACCCACTAAAAGCCTAAAAACATAAATCACTAAACTCCTAACGACAAAATTTTTAAATACTTAAACTATTAAACTGGTATACATTAATAATAAATAATTAATAATTAATCTCATTTTATTTTTTATTAAGTAAAATTTTAGATTTTTATTTTAATTATTTATCAATTTATTTTATAGAAATATTAATTACAAAATAAATTATTAGTGAGACAGATCTAATTTAAATTATACTGGTATCCCTAAATAATAAATAATAAATCTAATTTTTTTTTAATTATAATTTAAAATATTCATTTTAATTATTTATTTGTTTATTTATATATAAATATAAATTACAAAATAAATTGAGTTAGACAAATATAATTTATATAATTTATTTTTTATCAAAAAATTACTGATAAACATTTTAAAAGAAAAAAAATTCAAAAAAAAATTATTATATAGTAATATATTTTGCTTTACTTATGAATCATTTTAGGTTTTGTAATTATATTTTAATTGAAAGCTATCTTATTAATAATAGATTATTAATTTATTTTTTGATCTTTATTAGAATATTTATCAATTAAATTGTTTATATTGAATTTATATGATATATAAATATAATGATTATTATAAGTAAAAATTGGATTCACATTTAAAAAAAATTTTAAAATTATTATATTTTCAAAGGTTATAACCTTTGAAAATATCAAAAAATAATAAAAATAAATTTATTATTATTATATTTTTTTAATAAAACCTATAAACCACTAAATGCATACACGATTAAATCAGCAAACTTTTAAACCTCATAATGCCTAAATACATAAACCATTAAACCGCTATATACTACTTAATAATAAATAAATCTAATTTTTATTTCTATTTATTATAATTTTAAATATTCATTTTAATTATTTATTAGTTTATTTTTATAGAAATATTTATTACAAATTAAATTATGAGTGCGACATATATATTTTAATTAATTTATTTTTTATCAAAAAAAATATATGCTTCTAAAAGAAGTAGAAATTTTAAAATTAAAAATAATTATCCAGTAATATATTTTACTTTAATTTTGAATCAATTTGGGTTTTGTAAATATTTTTTAATTAATATCAATCTTTTTATTAATAGTTTATTAATTTAAATTTTGATCATTATTATATTATCTTTCAATAAAATTATATATATTTAATTTATATCATATTAATTATTAATATTATTATAACTAAATATTATATTCACATTTCAAAAAATTTTAAATATTATTATATTTTCAAAGGTTATAACCTATGAAAATGAAAAAAAAATTACAAATTTTTTTTTGTTATTTTATTGTTTAAATAAAACCTATAAACCACTAAATGCCTAAAAACATAAATTGCTAAACTCCTAAACGACAAAACCTATAAATACTTAAACTATTAAACACGTGTACATTAATAAAAAATCATAAATCACAATTTAATTTTTATTATGTATAATTTTAAATTTTTATTTAAATTATTTATCAGTTTATTTTTATAGAAATATTAATTACAAAATAAATTTTTAGTGAGACACATCTAATTTAAATAATTTATTTTTCATAATAAAAAATATATATCCTTATAAAAAGAGGCAAAATTTTTTTAAATAAATTATTATTTAGTAATATATTTTATTTTTATTTTGAATCATTTTAGATTTTGCAATTATATTTTTATTTATATCATTCTTATTAAAATAGTTTATTAATTTTTTATTGATCATTATTATAATATCTATTAACAAAATTATTTATATTGAGTTTAATTATATATATTTATTAGGATTATTATTACTGAATATTATATTCACATTTAAAAAAATTAAAAATTTTTATATTTTCAAAGGTTATAACCATCAAATATTAAAAAAAAAATCAAAAAATTTAATTTAATTTTTTTCATTCTTTAAATAAAAACTATAAATCACTAAAGTCCTAAACACTTAAATCACTAAACCCCAAAACACCTAAATACTTAAACCATTAAACTAGTATATCCTGAATAATAAATAATAAATCTCAATTTTATTTGTATTCAGTATAATTTTAAATATTCATTTTAATTATTTATTAGTTTATTTTTATAGGATTATAAATTAAAAATAAATTATGAGGTTGAAAAATATAATTTAAATAATTTACTTTTAATAACAAAAAATATAAACTTATAAAAATAAGCAATAGATTAAAGAAAGTATTTTTTTTAAATATATTTTACTATGATTTTGAATAAATTTACGTTTTACAAATATATTTAAAATAATATCTATCTTATTAATAATAGTTTATTAATTTATTTTTTGATCATTAATATAATTTATTTCAATATAATTATTTATATTAAATTTACATGATATATAATTATTAAAATTATCATAACTAAATACAGCATGCACATATAAAAAAAATTTAAAAATTGTTATATTTTCAAAGTTTATAAACTTAAAAAATGAGAAAAAATAACAAAAATAAATTTTTTGTTATATCATTGTTTAAATAAAACTTATAAACCATTAAATACCTAAATAGATAAATATCTAAACTCCTAAACCCCGAAGCCCCTAAATACTTAAACATTTTAACTCGTAAACCTTAAATATAATTTAAATAATTGATATAAATATTAATTACAAAATAAATTATGAGTGATACATATATAATTTTAATAATATGCTAGATATTAATTTATATCTAGCATATTAATAATAGTTTATTAATTTATTTTTTGATAATTGATATAGTATCTTTCAATAAAATTGTTTATATTTAGTTTATATTATATATAATTATAATATTTATTATTACTAAATATTGTATTCATATTTATAAAAAAATTTAAAATTATTATATTTTCAAATGTTATAACCTATGAAAATTTGAAAAAATATCAAAAATAATTTTTTTGTTATTTCATGGTTTGAATAAACCTATAAACCATTAAATGTCTAAATTCTTAAATTAATAACTTGTAAATCTCGAAACCCCTAAATAGATAAATTTTTTAAACATGTATATCGTAAATAATAAATAATAAATGTCATTTTTAATTTTTCATTATAATTTTATATGTTCATTTTAATTATTTATTTGTTAATTTTTATATAAATATTAATTACCAAATAAATTATAAGTTATATAAATATAATTTATATAAATTATTTATAAACAAAAAATATAGATAACCTTAATAAAAGAAGAAAAAAATAAAAAATAAAAAATATTATATAGTAATATATTTTGGTTTGTTTCTGAATCATTTTAGGTTTTGTAATTACATTTTAATTGATATCTAACTTATTAATAATAGATTATTAATTTATTTTTTGATCATTATTAGAATATTTATCAAAAATGTGTTTATATTGAATTTATATGAAATATAAATTTAATAATTATTACAACTAAATATTATATTTACTTTTGAAAAAAGTTTTAAAATTATTATATTTTCAAAGGTTATAACCTTTGAAAATATCAAAAAATAACAATAATAAATTTTTTGTTATATTATTTTTTAAATAAAACATATAAACCACTAAATGCATATATAGTTAAATCAGTAAACTCCTAAATACATAAACCATTAAACCACTATATACTACATAATAATTATTAAATCTAATTTTTATTTTATTTATTATAATTTTAAATATTGATTTTATTATTTATTAGTTTATTTTTAGAAAATTTTTATTCCAAAATAAATTATGAGTGCGACAAATATAATTTAAATAATTTATTTTTAATCAAAAAAATATAGACGCTTATAAAAGAATTAAAAATATAAAAATTAAAATTATTATTCAGTAATATATTTTTGTTTAATCTTGAATCGATTGCGGTATTGTAAATATATTTTAATTAATTATTATATTATTATTAATAGTTTATTAATTTAATTTTTGATCATTATTATATTATTTATCAATAAAATTATTTATATTGAAATTATATGGTATATAAGTATTAATATTAAAATAACTAAATATTGTATTCACATTTCAAAAAATTTTAAATATTATTATATTTTCAAAGGTTATAACTTATGAAAATGAGAAAAAATTACAACTTTTTTTTTGTTATTTATTGTTTTAATAAAACCTATAAACGACTAAATGCCTAAAAACATAAATTGCTAAACTTTTAAACGACAAAACATTTAAGTATTTATACCATTAAATTGGTATACATTTATAAAAAATTATAAATCTTAATTTAATTTTTATTATGTATAATTTTAAATTTTTATTTTAATTATTTATCAATTTATTTTTATAGAAATATTAATTAGAAAAATAATTATTAGTGAGATAGATATAAATTAAATTAAACTAGTATACTGTAAATAATAAATAATAAATATCATATTTTTTTCATTATAATTTTAAATATTCTTTTTAATTAATTATTTGTTTATTTTTATATAAATATTAATTACAAAATAAAGTATAAGTTATACCAATATAATTTATATAAATAATTTTTCAACAAAAAAATATAGATAAACTAATTAAAATAAGAAAAAATCTAAAAACAAAAATTATTATATAGTAATATATTTTGCTTTGTTTCTCAATCATTTTAGGTTTTGTAATTATATTTTAATTGATATCTAACTTATTAAAAATAGATTATTAAATTATTTTTTTATCATTATTATAATATTTATCAATAAAAATGTTAATATTAAATTTTTGTGATATATATATTTAATAATTATTATAACTAAAGAATATATTCACTTTTGAAAAAAATTTTAAAATTATTATATTTTCAAAGATTATAACCTTTTAACATGTTAAAAAATAAAAAAAATATTTTTTTTATTTTATTGTTTAAATTAAACCTATAAATCACTAAATGCTTAAACACATTTATCAATAAACTACAAAATCACAAAGCCCCTAATTAGATAATCCTTTAAACCAGTATACCCCAATTAATAATTAATAAATCTCATTTTTATTTCTTTTCATTATAATTTAAAAAATTTATATTGATTCTTTAGTTTTTATATATATATATATATATTAATTATAAATAATATAAGGTTAAAAATATAATTTATAAAAATTATTTTTCATCCAAAAATAGATAAGCTTATAAAAAGAATATAAATTTAAAAACAAATTATTATAATTATTATTAAGTTATATATTTTGCTTTGCTTTTAATTCATTTTAGGTTTTGATATTATTTTTTAAGTAATATCAATGTTATTCATAATAGATTTTTAATTTATTTTTTGATAATTATTAGAATATCTATCAATAAAATTGTTTATATTGAATTTATATGATATATAATTATTATGATTATTATAAATAAATATTTATTTACTTTTTGAAAAAAATTTAAAAATTATTATATTTTCAATGGTTATAACCTTTGAAAATATCAAAAATAATAAAAATAATTTTTTTTATTTTATTTTTTAAATAAAAACTATAAACCACTAAATGCATACATAGTTAAATCAGTATACTTCTAAACCTCATAATGCCTAAATACATAAACCATTAAACTTCTATAAACTACTTAATAATTAATAAATCTAATTTTTATTGATATATATTATAATAATGATCAAAAATTAAATTAATAAACTATTAATAATAAGATAGATATTAATTGAAAAATATTTACTAAACCCAAAGTGATTCAAAATTAAACTAAAAAACATTATTGGATAATAATTTTTAATTTTTAAATTTTTATATTTTTTATAAGCGTTTATATTTTTTTTTATAAATAAAATTATTTAAATAATATTTGTCGCACTCATAAATTTATTTGTAATAAAAAGTTATATAAAAATAAACTAATTGATAATTAAAATGAATATTTAAAATTATAATAAATTGAAATAAAAATTAGATTTTTTAATTATTAAGTAGCATATAGTGGTTTAATGGTTTATGTATTTAGGCATTACAGGCTTTAGGAGTTTACTGATTTAACAGTGAATGCATTTAGTGGTTTATAGGTTGTATTTAAATAATAAAATAACAAAATATTTTAATTTTATTATTTTTTTATATTTTCAAAGGTTATAACCTTTGAAAATATAAAAATTTTTAAATTTTTTTCAAACGTGAATACAGTATTTAGTAATAATAATCAATATATTATATATCATCTAAATTCAATACAAATAATATTATTGATAAATATTCTAATAATGATCAAAAAATAAATTAATAATCTAATATTAATAAGATAGATATCAATTAAAATATAATTACAAAACCTATAATGATTCAGAAGCAAGCAAATTATATTACAATATAATAATTTTTTGTTTTTGAATTTTTTTTTCTTTTAATAAGTTTATCTATTTTTTTTTGATGAAAAATAATCTATATAAATTATATTTGTCTAACTCATAATTTATTTTTTAATTTATATTTATAAAAAAATAAACAAATAAATAATTAAAATGAATATTTAAAATTATAAAAAAAAATGAGATTTATTCTTTATTATTTCGGGTATACCAGATTAATTTAAATTATATCTGTCTCAATAATAATTTATTTTGTAATTAATATTTCAATAAAAATAAATTGATAAATAATTAAAAAATATATATATAATTATACTAAATAAAAATTAAAATTAGATTTATAAATTATTATTAATGCATACAAGTTTAATATTTTAAGAATTTAAAGGTTTTTTCGTTTAGGAATTTAGCGATTTATGTTTTTAGGCATTTAGTCATTTATTGATTTTGTTTAAACAATGAAATAATAAAAAAATTATTTTTATATTTTTTCACATTTTCAAAGGTAATAAACTTTGACAATATAATAATTTTAAAATTTTTTAAAAATGTCAATACAATATTTAGTAATAATAATCATTATAATTATATATAATATAAACTAAATATAAACAATTTTATTGATAGATAAGATATCAATTATCAAAAAATAAATTAATATGTTATTATTATTATGATGGATATAAATAAAAATATAATTGTAAACCCTAAAATTATTCAAAATCTAAGTAAAATTTATTACTAAATAAAAATTTTTGTTTTTTAGTTTTTGCCTATTTTTATAAGCTTATATTTTTTTGATGAAAAATAAATTATTTAAATTATATTTGTATCACTCATAATTTATTTTGTGATTAATATTTAAATAAATTATTTAAATTATATTTAAGGTTTACGATTTTAATGGTTTATGTATTTAGGGGCTTTTGTGTTTAGAAGTTTAGATGTTTAAGTGTTTAGGCATTTAGTGGTTTATAAGTTTTATTTAAACAATGATATGACAAAAAAATTTATTTTTATTATTTTTCTAATTTTGAAATTATATACTTTGAAAATATAATAATTTTTAAATTTTATTCGAATGTAAATATAATATTATTAATAATAATTTTCATAATTATAATTCATTTAAATTCAATATAAATTATTATATTGTTAGATATTATAATTATTATCAAAAAATAAATTAATAAACTATTATTAATAAATTAGTTATTATTTAAAAAGTTTTTCCAAAATCTAAATTTATTCAAATCAAAGTAATATATTACTAAATAATAATTTTTTAATGTTTTTCTTTTTTTTATAAGTTTATATTTTACTTATTAAAATAAATTATTTAAATTTTATTTGTCTTAATCATAATTTATTTTGTAATTTATAATTCTATAATAATAAACTACTAAAATAATAAAAAAATATTTAAAATTATA
>JAREIK010001962.1:24757-113050 GCA_029783825.1 Sapria himalayana | reverse complement strand
ATTTAATTTACTTGATATATATTATTAAGATTATCATAACTAAATATTGTATCACATATAAAAATAATTTAATAATTATTATATTTCAAAGGTATAACCTTCAAAATGTAAAAAATAACAAAATAATTTTTTTGTTAAATCTTTGTTTAATAAAACTTATAACCATTAAATTCCTAAACACATAAATCTCTAAACTCCTAAACCCCAAGCTCCTAAATACTTTAAACCTTTAAACTCAAAACTTTAAATATAATATAATTAATATATTGAAATATTAATTTCAAATAAATTATGAGTGATACTAATATAATTTAAATAATTTATATTTCATCAAAAAAATATATAAGCTTATAAAAATAAGAAAAACTAAAAAACCATAATTATTATTTATAATAAATTTTACATTGTTTTTGAATAATTTTAGGTTTTTTAATTATATTTTAATTTATATCTATCATATTAATATAACATATTAATTTATTTTTTCATAATTGATATCATATCTATCAATAAAATTTTTATATTTAGTTTATATTATATAAAATTATAATGATTATTATTACTAAATATTGTATTAACATTTTTTAAAAAAATTTAAAATTTTATATTTTCAAATGTTATAACCTTTAAAATGTGAAAAAATATCAAAATATTTTTTTTTGTTATTTCATTGTTTAGATAAACCAATAAACCCTAAATTCCTAAAAACATAAATCGCTAAACTTATAAACGACAAAACCTCTAAATACTTAAACCATTAAACTGGTAAACATTATAATAATTCATAAATCTTATTTAATTTTTATTCATATAATTTAAAATTTTTGTTTTAATTATTTATCAGTTTATTTTTATAGAAATATTAATTACAAAATAAATTATTAGTGATTAGATCTAATTTAAATTAACTGGTATACCCAAAATAATAAAGAATAAATCTCAATATTATTTTTTTCATAGAATTTTAAATATTCATTTTAATTATTTATTTGTTTATTTTATATAAATATTAATTAGAAAATAATTATGGAGTTAGGCAAAAATAATTTATATAAATTAATTTTCATCAAAAAAATATAGATAAACTTTTTAAAACAAAAAAAAATTTCAAAACAATAAATTATTATATAGTAATATAATTTGAATTCTTCTGAATCATTTTAGATTTTTTTATTATATTTTAATTGATAGCTATCATATTAATAATAGATTATTAATTTATTTTTTGATCATTTTTAGAATATTTATGAATAATAATGTTTATATTCAATTTATATGATATATAAATATAATGATTATTATAACTAAATATTGAATTCACATTTGAAAAAACTTTAAAAATTATTATTTTTCAAACGTTATAAACTTTGAAAATATCAAAAAATAATAAAAATAAATATTTTATTATTTTAATTTTTAAATAAAACCTATAAACTACTAAATGCATACACAATAAAATCAATAAACTCCTAAGGCCCGTAATGCCTAAATACATAAACCATTAAGCTGCTATATACTACTTAAAAATTAAGAAATCTAATTTTTATTTTAATTTATTATTATTTTTAATATTCATTTTAAATATTTATAAGTTTATTTTATATAAATATTTATTACAAAATAAATTGTGAGTGCGACAAATATAATTTAAATAATTTATTTTTAATAAAAAAATATATATACGCTTATAAAAGAAGTAAAATTTAAAAAATTAAAAATTATTATCCAGTAATATTTTTTACGTTAATTTTAAATCAATTTGGGTTTTCTAAATACTTTTTAATTAATATCTATTTTATTATTAATAGTTTATTAATTTAATTTTTGATCATTATTATAATATCTATCAATAAAATTGTTTATATTGAATTTATACGATATATAATTATTAAATTTATTATAACTAAATATGGTATTCACATTTGAAAAAATTTTAGATATTATTATATTCACAAAGTTTATAACCTATGAAAATGACATAAAATTACAAATTTTTTTTTGTTATTTTATTGTTTAAATAAAACCTATAAACCACTAAATGCCTAAAAAATAAATCGCTAAACTCGTAAACGACAAAACTTCTAAATACTTAAACTTTTAAATTGGTATACATTAATAATAAATCATAAATCTCATTTTAATTTTTATTATGTTTAATTTTAAATTTTTATTTTAATTATTTATCAGTTTATTTTTAAAGAAATATTAATTACAAAATAAATTATTAGTGAAAGAGATGTATTTTAAATAATTTTTTTTTATCAAATAAAAAATATATGCTTATAAAAAGAGGCAAAATTTTAAAAACAAAAATTTATTAAAATGAAATTTATGATTTATTATTAATGCATACCAATTTAATAGTTTAAGTATTCAAAGGTTTTTCCATATAGGTGTTTAGAGATTCATGTTTTTAGGTATTTAGTGGTTTATAGGTTTTATTTAAATAATAAAATTACAAAATATAATTTGTAATTATTTGTCATTTTCATAGGTTATAACCTTTGAAAATATAATAATATTTAAAATTTTTGAAATGTGAATACAATATTTAGTTATAATAATTTAAATAAATATATATCATATAAATTCAATATAAAAAATTTTATTGATAGATATTATAATAATGATCACAAATTAAATTAATAAACTACTAATAATAAGATAGATATTAATTAAAAAATATTTACAAAACCATTATTTATTCAAAATTAATGTAAAAAATATTATTGGATATTTTAATTTTTAAATTTTTACTTCTTTTATAAGCGTATATATTTTCTTTATTAAAAATAAATTATTTAAATTATATTTGTTGCACTCATAGTTTATTTTGTAATAAAAATTTATATAAAAATAAACTAAATAATAATTAAAATGAATATTTAAAATTATAATAAATTGAAATAAAAATTAGATTTCTTAATTATCAAGTAGTATATAGCAGTTTAATAGTTTATGTATTTATGTATTACTGGCTCTAATACTTTACTGATTTAACTGTGTATGCATTTAATGGTTTATAGGTTTTATTTAAAAAATGAAATAACAAAAAAATGATTTTTTTTTATTTTTTCATATTTTCAAAGGTTATAACCTTGGAAAATATAATAATTTTAAAATTTTTTTCAAAAGTGAATACAATATTTAGTTATAATAATCATTATATTTATATATCATATAAATTCAATATAAATATTTTTATTGATAAATATTCTAATAATGATGAAAAAATAACTGAATAATCTATTATTAATAAGATATATATCAATTAAAATATATTTACAAAACCTAAAATGATTCAGAAGCAAAGCAAAATATATTATTATATAATAATTTTTTGTTTAGAATTTTTTTCTATTTTAAAAAGTTTATCTATATTATTTTGATGAAAAATAATTTATATAAATTATATTTGTGTAACTTATAATTTATTTTGTAATTAATATTTATATAAAAAAACAAATAAATAATTAAATTTGAATATTTAAAATTAAAATGAAAAAAAATGAGATTTATTCTTTATTATTTAGGATATACCGGTTTAATTGAATTTAGATTTGTCTCACTAATAATTTATTTTGTAATTAATATTTCTATAAAAATAAACTGATAAATAATTAAAATAAAAATTAAAATTATAATGAATAATTAAATTAATTTATTTTGTTCCTCTCTCAACTCTAGAATGATTGATAAAGCTCTAACCAAAATAATATGAGCTTTTACTTTATCTCTATTATGTCTCATCATATTTGATGTTGAATCACTGGGCTATCAAAGGTAATTTGACTCATGTACGCTAACAGACTAAACCAAAGTTGTACCCCTATGTGTTGAAATAGCTAGTTGTTGAGGTTGCTATTTATATTGATTATTGTAATTTCTTCTAAAATATCTCTCATGCACACACTCAAAGAAATTTTTTTTTAAACATAGTTCACCTATAAAAAAATAACCACCTTGTAGCCTATTAGTACAAACTACGTCTGAGGTGGTTTGAGCATGGCAAGAAGTATGGGCTCTCTTTCAATGAAGAATCAAAAAAATTATTTTATTGGCATGTATAAGCCTTTTTTTTATATCCTCATGGATATGAAAAGTATCATTTCTTTCTTTTTGTATTAAATGAGTTATGTATACAAGCTTACAATACCCAAAAAGGTGTAAATGAATAATATTCAAATGTATAAAAGGTTTTAATAATTGCTCAAAATATTAGTCTTGCATATTGACACTTGAGGTCACAAATCAAAGAAAAATGCCACAGTGATATTTCAAATCCCACGAATTTTAGCTATAGAAAGTTATAAAGAGTAGTACATGATCTTTTACTAATTCTAGGGTCATGACTTTTGCTCTTGAGGAATGTCCAAAGTTACATTCATTCCTAGTGCAATGACTTTGCAATATAAAGATAAAATACACAAGATATGGTCATAGCCAATACTGTGACCCAGTATTATAGTGATAAAATATGTATTCATGATCATTCTTAGTGCCCTAACAATATTTTAAACAAAGAGAAACAAGTTATGGCATATTTTTATCGATATGATTTTGTGTTCTAGAGACAAAATATACAATCATGACCATTGCTAATGCTACAATAATCTAAAGCAAGAAAGAGACCGAATCCATATCTCACCCCTTAAGTCATGACTTTGTGTTACATATACAAAAAGAAAAATCTGTGACATTCCTAAAAGTTGTAAATTTCAATTTAAATTTAACACTTAGTAATTTGATTATAAAAGTGCCAAACATGAGATTTAGGATTTAGGGGTTATGGACCAGGTATATAGTTTATGGTTTATGGTTTAGAATTTAAAGTTTAGGTTTTATGTTTTTTTTTGTTTTTTTTGGAAAATACACACTTTATTTATAATTTAGGCACACAACTTACAAGAGACTAAAATGCTAACTAATTTAGGCCAGCCCCCCAAATCATATGCACCATAATGATTCTATGAATAAAATACATAAAAAAACATAATGCATAATAATTCCAAGCATACAAATACAACTAAAATCACCTGGCATTCCCGGACTTCAGAGTTGGCATTGAGTCATTATGCACACTGCATCCTTTCAATTCAGATTTGTAGAAGCCTTTTGGAGGAACCTGAATGATGAACCATATTAAAACTATGCAAAAATAAGATTGTGCTTGTTTCTGACATGCAGCATCAAGCCTTTGCCTATGTCATTGCTATGCAATGGAATACATGTAAAACTAAATTCCCATAAATCCACAAGTCCATAACTACGGCACTTTGTCAATTCATTCTCACCTTCAAATTCCACATTCTTTTGCTCCAATGATCCTCAAAAGATTATCTCCTGGGTTAGAATGCTTCCTCCTAGTGCTCCAAGAAGTGGCTGTATGTTGCACATACAAAATATCAAAAAATATGCATGCATTGGTGTGCATGTGTGATGAGGTCAATCTCATAGTCTAATTATCTACGTGTAGAACCAGCTAGAATAGAAGTAAAATTACAATGCTATAAAGATGGGTCTTCTGCTCCCGTGAGTGTAGCATCGCCTAATATGTATTTACAAAATGCATTAGTAGGCTCTACTTAGAGATACTCATGGGTCCAGTTTCCCTCATTGCATGCTACATAGAGAAAAGACAAGATTGTGTGTGTGAGTATGTCATGATCCGTCTCTACAAGTATATTGTGCATACAAAGTATAAAATACAAATAAGACTACAAAGATGAACTAAAAGTTTGAATCTTTCGCTCCCGTATGGCTGGTCTGGACTCCATTGCTTACTAGCCCTGCTTGGTGATGCTTCAGATTTTACCGACTTTCCAATTAATAATGGATTACCCGCTACTCCTATTGGGCCACGGTTGGGTGGCCCTCTATGCTGCCTGATAGGGATAGTGGGACCCACTACTAGCTACTCCTGGGTTTACTCCTGACCACTTTGCTCGATCTCGTTAGTTGTCTGAATGTTATCATTCTGACTTTCTAGTGGGGCCCTATACAAGTTGGTGGCCCATACTTCTGGCTGCTTCCACGACATGCTAGCCCCTCTAAATGCTACACCAAAATGGAAAAGAATATGTGCATGTGTGTTCTATGGTCCTTCGATATGTGTGTGTGGTGCAGTAGTATCAGGGTTTAGAAGTTTAGTAATTTAATTATTTAGGTATTTTGTGGTTTATAGGTTTTATTTAAATAATTAAATAACAAAAAAATTATTTTTATGATTTTTTCTTATTTTCAAGGTTATAACCATTGAAAATATTATAATTTTTAATTTTTTTTTTAAATGTTAATACAATATTTAATTATAATAATCATAAAAATTAAATATCATGTAAATTCAATATAAATAATTGCATAGATCGATATTATAATATTGATCATAAAATAGATTTATAAACTATTATTAATAAAATAGAAATTAATTAAAATATATTTGCAAAACCTAAAATGATTCAAATTTAAAGTAAAATATATTACTAAATAATAATTTTTTATTTTTAAACTTTTGATTCTTTTTATAAGCTTATAATTTTTTTTGATGAAGATAAATTATTTAAATTATATTTGTCTCATTCATAATTTTATTTTGCAATTAATATTTCTAAAAAAATAAATTAATAAATAATTAAAATGAATATTAAAATTATAATGAATACAAATAAAAATGAGATTTATAATTAATTATTTAGGGAATACCTATTTAATGCTTTAATTATTTAGGAGTTTAGGAGTTTAGTGATTTAAGTGCTTAGGAATTTAGTAGGTTATATGTTTTATTTAAATAATGAAATAACAGAAAAATTAATTTTCAATTTTTTTATCAATTTTGAAGGTTATAACCTTTATAAATATAATAATTTTTAAATTTTTTTCAAATGTGAATTCAATATTTAGTTATAATAAAATAAATAATTATATATCATGTAAATTAAAAATAAACAATTTTATTGATAGATATTAATAAATTAAATATAAATATAATAATGATCAAAAAATAAATTAATAAACTATTATTTATTGATAGATATTTATATATTATTTATAAATACTTAAACATTTAAAGATGGTTTAAATGTTTAAGTATTTAAGGGTTTTGGGGTTTAGGAGTTTAATGATTTAAAATTTTAGGCATTTAGTTGTTTATAGGTTTTATATAAACAATAAAATAACAAAAAATTTATTTTTGTGATTTTATCTCATTTTCAAAGATGATAACCTTTAAAAATATAATAATTTTTAAATTATTTTCAAATGTAAATAAAATATTTAGTTATAATAATCTTTATAATTATATATCATGTAAATTCTATACGAACAATTTTATTGATAAATATTCTAATAATGTTCAAAAAATAAATTAATAATCTATTATTAATATGATAAATATCAAATAAAATATAATTTAAAAACCTGAAAGAATTCAGAAGCAAAGCAAAATATATTACTATATAATAATTTTTTGTTTTTAAAATTTTTTTTCTTTTAAAAAGTTTATCTATAATTATTTGATGAAAAATAATTTATATAAATTATTTGTCTAGCTCAATTTATTTGCAATTATTATTTATATATAAATAAACAAATAAATAATTAAAATGAATATTTAAAATTATAATGAAAAAAATTGAGATTTATTATTTATTATTTAATATTTTGGGATACTATTTTAATTTAAATTAGATGTGTTTCACTAATAATTTATTTTGTAATTAATATTTCTATAAAAATAAACTGATAAATAATTAAAATAAAATTGTAAAATTATACTGTATAAAATTTAAAATGAGATTTATGATTTATTATTACTATATACCAGTTTAATGGTTTAAGTATTTATCGGTTTTTTCATTTAGGATTTTAGCAATTTATGTTTTTAAGTTTTTAGTGGTTTATACATTTTATAAAAAAAAAAATATATCAAAAAAAAATTTTATAAATATATTTCATTTTCATAGTTTATAACCTTTGAAAATATAATAATATTTAAAATTTTTTGAAATGTGAATACAATACCTAGTTATAATAATATTAATAATTATATATCATATAAATTCAATAAACAATTTTATTGATATATATTATAATAATGATAAAAATAAAATTTATAAATTATTGATATTAAGATAGATATTAATTAAAAAATAATTACAAAAAAAATTGATTCAAAATTATAGTAAAATATATTTCTGGAAAACAATTTTTAATTTTTAAATTTTTACTTCTTTTATAAGCATATATATTTTTTAAATTATATTTATCGCACTCATAATTTATTTTGTAATAAATATTTCTATAAAAATAAACTAATAAATAATCAAAATGAATATTTAAAATTATAATAAATAGAATTAAAAATTAGATTTATTATTTATTAAGTAGTATATAGTAGTTTAATGGTTTATGTATTTTTGCATTACGGGGTTTATGAGTCTACTGATTTAACTGTGTATGCATTTAGAGGTTTATATGTGTTATTTAAAAAAATATCAAAAAATTATTTTTTTTATTTTTTGATATTTTCAAAGGGTATAACCTTTGAAAATATAATAATTTTTAAATTTTTTTCAAAATTGAATACTATATTTAGTTATAAAAATCATTATATTTATATAACATATAAATTCAATATAAATATTTTTATTGGTAATTATTCTAATAATGATCAAAGAATAAATTGATAATCTATTATTAATAAGATAGATACCAATTTAAATATAATTACGAAACCTAAAATGATTCAGAAATAAAGCAAAATATATTACTATATAATATTTTTTTGTTTTGAATTTTTTTTGTTTTCAAAAGTTTATCTATATTTTTTTGATGAAAAATAATTATATAAATTATATTTGTCTAACTCAATTTATTCTATAATTAATAATTATATAAAAATAAATGAATAAATAATTAAAAAGAATATTTTAAATTATATTGAAAAAAATAATATTGAGATTTATTATTTATTATTTAGGTTATACCGGTTTAAATTGATTATCTATGTAAGGTTTTCGAGATTTAGGAGTTATTTATTTATGTATTTAGGCATTTAATGGTTTATAGGATTTATTTAAATAATAAAATAACAAAAAAATTATTTTTGTAATGTTTTCACATTTTCAAAGGTTATAACATTTGAAAATATAATAATTTTAAAATTTTTTTAAAATGTGTATAAAATATTCAGTAATAATAATCATTATAATTATATATAATATAAACTAATTATAAATAATTTTATTTATAGATATGATATCAATTATCAAAAAATAAATTAATAAACTATTATTAATATGATAAATATAAATTAAAATATAATTACAAAACCTAAAATGATTCAAAATCAAAGTAAAATTTATTACTAAATAATAATTTTTTGTTTTTAAATTTTTACTTGTTTTTATAAGATTATATTTTTTTTATTACAAGTAAATTATTAATATTATATTTGGCTGACTAATTATTTATTTTGTAATTAATATTTATATAAAAAATAAACTAATAAATATTTAAACTGAATATTTAAAATTATAATGAATACAAATTAAAATGAGATTTGAGATTTATTATTGCTGTATATGTAATTTATTTTTTGATAATCTGTTTGTATAACCAAATATTTTTTCATTTTTAATAGTTTAATCTAATTGTAGGAAAGGAAATATTAAGAGGTCGGGGATGCAGCAGTAGCACAATAACAGAGGTCTCACTGACCAGACAGTTGGCCAAAATTGGAGTAGAGCCTGACCTGTCTCATGATCCGACCCGCTCCCGTTAAATGAACCGAGAGAAATATTAATATAAAATGTTTTGTAATTTTATTTTTGGGTGACTGTTTTTGGACACATGGAACTATTCATCGTCTCTCTCTCTTCTATCTATGCGATTTATCCCGACTATTCTGTGTGCTACATACTTTAAGACATTTTTGTTGCTTTAATCTATAATGCATAAGCATTTTCTGGTGGATTTAGCTAG
Organism: Sapria himalayana; assembly: GCA_029783825.1. Lineage (NCBI taxonomy): Eukaryota > Viridiplantae > Streptophyta > Magnoliopsida > Malpighiales > Rafflesiaceae > Sapria > Sapria himalayana. The sequence continues at coordinate 103,069 of JAREIK010001962.1, read as the reverse complement.
TCATACTGAGCGACTAGCGAAACACATTATTTTCGGTATTTATTTTTCGTTATTTCATTCTATCATTGATGGTTGCTGAATTGTGATATATATATTGCTTGTTTTATGTTGTTTCTGTGTTTCTGTATCTAAATCTCACTACCGTGGAAGCACAATTGCCCAACAATTATATATGCTATACTGGTTTAATGGATCGATTATTTAGGGGTTTTGTTGTTTAAAAGTTTAGCAATTTATGTTTTTAGGCATTTAATGGTATATAGGTTTTATTTATATAATAAAAATAAAAATCTTTTGAAATGTGAATACCATGTATAATTTTATTAATCTTATTAATTATATATCATATAAATTCAATATAAATAATTATAATGATAGATATTATAATAATGATCAAAAATTAAATTAATAAACTATTATTAATAATATAAATATTAATTAAAATATATTTACATTACAAAAAATGATTCAAAATCAAATAAAATTATATTACTAAATAATAATATTTAATTTTTAAATTTTTCCATCTTCTTATCAGCTTATATTTTCTTATGATTAAAAATAAATTATTTAAATAATATCTGTCTCACTCAAAATTTATTTTGTAATTAATTTTTCTAAAAATTAAAATATAAATAATTAAAATGAATATTTAAAATTATAATAAATAGAAATAAAAATGAGATTTATTATTTATTAAGTAGTAAGCAGCTATTATAAGGTTTATGTATTTAGGGGTTTCGGGTTTTATGAGCTACTGTTTTAAGTAAGTAAACATTTAGTGGTCTATAGGTTTTATTTAAAAAAGAAATAACAAAAGATTTATCTTTTGTATTCTTTCTCATTTTTTAAGATTAAACCTTTGAAAATATAATAAATTTTAAATTTTTTCAAAAGTGGATACAATATTTATTTAAAATAATCATAATAATTATATATCAAATAAATTCAATATAAACAATTTTATTCATAGATATTCTAATAATTATCAAAAAATAAATTAAAAATCTATTATGAATAAGATTGATATTACTTAAAATATAATATCAAAACCTAAAATGATTCAAAAGCAAAGCAAAATATTTTAGTTAATAATTATTATTTGTTTTTAAATTTTTATTCTTTTTATAAGCTTATCTATTTTTTGATGAAAAATAATTTTTATAAATTATATTTTTTACTCATAATTTATTTTATAATTATTATATATATATATATATATATATATATATATATATATATATATATAAACTTAACAATCAAAATGAATTTTTTAAATTATAATGAAAACAAATAAAAATGAGATTTATTAATTATTATTTAGGGTATACCGGTTTAAAGGATTATCTATATAGGGGTATCGGGATTTTGTAGTTTAGTGATTTACGTGTTTAGGCATAGTGATTTATAGGTTTTATTTAAACAATGAAATAACAAAAAAAAATATTTTTTTTATTTTTTCACATGTTCAAAGTTTATAATCTTTGGAAATATAAAATTTTAAAATTTTTTTCAAAAGTGAATACAATATTTAGTTATAATAATTATTTCATTTATATATCATATAAATTCAATATAAACATTTTTATTGAAAAATATTCTAATAATGATCAAAAAATAAATTAATAATCTATTATTAATAAGTTAGATATCAATTAAAATATAATTACAAAACCTAAAATGATTCAGAAACAAAGCAAAATATATTACTATATAATATTTTTTTGTTTTAAATTTTTTTCTTCTTTTTTTAATTTATCTATATTTTTTTGTTGAAAAATAATTTATATATATTATATTTGTGTTACTTAAAATTTATTTTGTAATTAATATTTATATAAAAATAAACAAATAAATGATTAAAATGAATATTTAAAAGTATAATGAAAAAAATAAAAATGAAATTTATTATTTATTATTTAAGATATACATGTTTAAAAAATTTATCTATTTAGGGTTTTCGAGATTTAGAAGTTATTGATTTACATATTTAGGCATTTAATGGTTTATAGGTTTTATTCAAACAATGAAATAATAAAAAATTTATTTTTGATATTTTTAAAAATTTTTAAAGGTTATAACATTTGAAAATATAATAATTTTAAAATTTTTTAAAAATGTGAATACAATATTTAGTAATAATAAATATTATAATTATATCTAATATAAACTAAATATAAATAATTTTATTGATAGATAGTATATCAATTATCAAAAAATAAATTAAAAAACTATTATTAATATGATAAATATAAATTTAAATATAATTAAAAACCTAAATGATTCAAAATCAAAGTAAAATTTATTATTAAATAATAATTTTTTTTAGTTTTTGCATCATTTTATAAGCTTATATGTTTTTATGATGAAAAATATCTTATTTAAATTATATTTGTATCAATTATAATTTATTTTAAAATAAATATTTCTATAAATTATTTAAATTATATTTAAGGTTTACTTGTTTAAAGGTTTAAGTATTTAGGTGCTTCGGGGTTTAGGAGTTTAGATATTTATGTATTTAGGCATATAATGGTTTCTAAGTTTTATTTAAACAATGATATAACAAAAAATTTATTTTTGTTATTTTTTGTCATTTTTGAAGGTTATAAACTTTGAAAATATAACAATTTTTAAATTTTTTTTATATGTGAATACTGTATTTAGTTATGATAATCTTAATAATTATATATCATGTAAATTCAATATAAACAATTATATTGAAATATATTATATTAATGATCAAAAAATAAATTAATAAACTATTATTAATAAGATAGATATTATTTTAAATATATTTGCAAAATGAAAATTTATTCAAAATCTAAGTAAAATATATTACAAAATAATACTTTCATTGATGTTTTGCTTCTTTTTATAAGTTTATAATTTGTATTATTAAAAGTAATTTATTTAAATTATATTTGTCCTCCTCATAATTAATTTTTAATTTATAATTCTATAAAAATAAACTAATAAATAATTAAAATGAATATTTAAAATTATAATGAATACAAATAAAATAGAGATTTATTATTTATTATTCAGGATATACTAGTTTATTGGTTTAAGTATTTAGGGGGTTTGGGGTTTAGTGATTTAAGTGTTTAGGCCTTTAGTGATTCATAGTTTTTATTTAAAGAATGAAAAAATAAAAAATTTAATATTTTGATTTTTTTTAATTTTTGAAGGTTATAACCATTTAAATTATAATAATTTTTAATTTTTTTTAAATGTGCATATAATATTCAGTAATTATAATTTTAATAATTATATATAATATAAACTCAATATAAATAATTTTATTAATAGATATTATAATAATGATTAATAAAAAATTAATAAACTATTATTAATAAGAATAATATAAATTAAAATAAAATTGCAATATCTAAAATGATTCAAAATAAAAATATAATATATTACTAAATAATTAATTTTTGTTTTTAAAATTTTGCCTCTTTTTATAAGGATATATTTTTTTTTGATGAAAAATAAATTATTTAAATTAGATCTATCTTACTAATAATTTATTTTGTAATTAATATTTCTATAAATATAAACTAATAAATAATTAAAATAAAAATTTAAAATTATACTGAATAAAAATTAAATTGAGATTTATGATTTTTTATTAATGTACACCTGTTTAATGGTTTAAGTATTTAGAGGTTTTATCGTTTAGGAGTTTAGCAATTTATATTTTTAGACATTTAGTGGTTTATAGGTTTTATTTAAATAATAAAATAACAAAAAAAATTGTAATTTTTTTTTCATTTTCATAGGTTATAACCTTTAAAAATATAATAATATTTAAAATTTTTTGAAATGTGAATATAATATTTAGTTATAATAATATTAATAATTATATATCATATAAATTCAATATAACAATTGTTTTGATAGATAATATAATAATGATCAAAATTTAAATTAATAAACTATTAATAAAAAGATTGATATTAATTGAAAAATATTTACAAAACCCAAATTGATTGAAAATTAATGTAAAATGTATTACTGGATAATAATTTTTAAATTTTTACTTCTTTTATAAGTATATATTTTTTTTGATTAAAAATAAATTAATTAAAATATATATGTCGCTCTCATTATTTAATTAGTAATAAATATTTCTATAAAAATAAACTATTAAATAATTAAAATGAATATTTAAAATTATAATAAATAGAAATAAAAATTAGATTTATTAATTATTAAGTAGTATATTGTGGTTTAATGTTTTATGTATCTAGGCATTGTGAGATTTAGTAGTTTACTGATTTAACTGTGTATCCATTTAGTGGTTAATTGGTTTTATTAAAAAAATAAAATAATAAAAAATTTATTTTTATTATTTTTTGATATTTTCAATGGTTATAACCTTTGAAAATATAATAATTTTTAATTTTTTTAAAATGTGAATACAATATTTAGTTATAATAATCATTATATTTATATATCATATAAATTCAATATAAATAATTTTATTGATAAATATTCTTATAATGATCAAAAAATAAATTAATAACTATTATTAATAAGAAAGATATAAATTAAAATATAATTACAAAACCAAAAATGATTCAGAAGAAAAGCAAAATATATTACTATATAATAACTTTTTAAAAAAAAAATTTTTTCTTTTAAAAATTTTATCAATAATTTTTTGATGAAAAATAATTTATAAAAATTATATTTTTCTAACTCAATTTATTTTGTAATTAATATTTATATATAAATAAACAAATAAATAATTAAAATGAATATTTAAAATCAAATTAAAAAAAAATAAAATTTAATATTTATTATTTCAGGATATCAGTTTAATTTAAATTAGATTTGTCTCACTAATAATTTATTTTCTAATTTATATTTCTATAAAATAAATTGATAAATAATTAATATAAAAATTTAAAATTATACTGAATAAAATTTAAAATGAGATTTATGATTTATTATTAATGTATACCAGTTTAATGATTTAAGTATTTAGAGGTTCTATCGTTAGGAGTTTAGCGATTTATGTTTTTAGGTTTTTACTGGTTTATAGGTTTTATTTAAAAAAATAAAATAACAAAAAAAATTTCTATAATTTTTTATCATTTTCATAGGTTATAACATTTGAAAATATAATAATATTTAAATTTTTTTTAAATTTTAATACAATATTTTGTTAAAATAATATTAAAAATTATATATCATATAAATTTAATATAAATAATTTTATTGATAGATATTATAATTATGATCAAAAATTAAATTTATAAACTATTAATATTAAGATAGATATTAATTAAAAAATATTTATAAGACCCAAATTTATTCAAAATTAAAGTAATTTATATTACTTGATAATAATTTTTAATTTTTAAATTTATACTTCTTTTATAAGCATATATTTTTATTAGATAAATAATATATTATTAAAATTATATTTGTCCCACTCATAATTTATATTGTAATAAATATTTCTAAATAGATACACTAATAAATAATTAAATGAATATTTAAAAATATAATAAATAGCAATAAAAATTAGATTTATTAATTATTAAGTAGTATTTAGCGGTTTAATGGTTTATGTATTTAGGCATTACGGGATTTAAGAGTTTCCTGATATAACTTTATATGCATTTAGTAGGGCCGCTCATGGGACTCGAAGATTCACGACCCGACCCAAAGTATTGTCTCGAAAGAATCAGGACTGAGAAAAATCCGTTGACTTTGACTTTTCCCGTCACATTCTGTCACATATTTTTTCTTTTGGGATAGTTCCGGATCTTAAGCAATATCCATCCCGAGAACCGTCCCATCCTTAAAAACCAATATATATATATATATATATAACATGAAGATGTCACCAATTCCACTACTACCCATCCAATTCCGACGCACCTATTGCTGTTCCGATGAGTTACAAGCCACCTCACACCGTCCCAGCCGTGTTAAGTTAGGTCCAGCCCTTGTCTGTCTCACTTCTGGTTGCTTCCACCGTGTCTCAGATGCCACCAGCCTTTTGGTTTGTTTTTCTGACAAGAATTGAGTGATTAATTATTATTATTGTGTCTCAATCAGGTTTGTTGAGTATTGGTTGTGGTGTTGTGGTTGGGCCAAATGGGTGGGCCGAATGTGTTACAGTCAGTTTTGTAGAGCTTGTTTGTTTGAAATATTTATATGTATTCATTCTTAACATATCATATTAATTAATGGCAATGCAGATGGCACGATTCAGTGGTAAATGAAAAATACAATAAATTGAAGATGATCACATCTCAAATGATCAAAGTACTGCTAAATCCAATCATCATCCTTTCACGAACCCTCCTATTGTTACGTCAGGTTGTTAAATTCCATTTGTAAATGAAAGTCAAGGTACATCTAAACCTCAAGCTCATAAAAAGTATAAGTCTGCTGTATGGGAAACTTATGAGATATTAGTTGATTCAAAGGGAAATGAAACTGGTAGGGCAGCTTGTATATGGTGTAGGAAAGAATATTTGGCAAAATGTGATCAAGGTACTTCCGATTTATGGAAATACCTGAGATAGACTTGTAGTAAATTTCCACACAAAAAAGAATTAATAAAAGCTCACAAAGGTAAAGACAAGTCACAATCTTTGTTGAGTTTCACTAAAGGTAATAGTTCAAAGGATAACAAATTAACTTGTTGGCAATTTGATCAACAACTAGTTAGGGAGGCTTTGGTGAAAATGATCATAAAAGATGAATTGCCTTTTTGTTTTATTGAGAGGGATGAGTTCAAGGAGTTTTGTGAAGTTAGTGTGCCTCAATTTAAAATTCCATCTAGGCACTCTACACTCAGGGATTGTTTTTATTTATTTGTGAAGAAAAAGAAGAAATTATTTGATAGCATATCATCTCATTTTTGTAGAGTTTCATTGACTACTGACACTTGGACTAGCATTCAAAATTTGTATTATATATGTTTGACTGTTCATTTAATTGATTCCAAATGGAATATGCATAAAATGCTTTTGTACTTTTGTGTAATTAAAAGTCATTCTGGAGTTAATATTAGAAATGCTATTGAGATTTGCATGAATGAATGGGGTTTGAGAAAGTTGATGTGCATTACTGTTGACAATGCATCAAATAATGATGTTGCAGTTGAACAATTTAAAAAAAGGCTTGTGAAGAAAAGTGTTGTACCTTTGAGAGGCGAGCATTTTCGTATGAGATGTTGTGCTCATATCCTAAACTTAATTATCAGAGATGGCATTGCAGTAGTTGAGGGTGCTATTCAAAAAATTAGAGGTGTGGTGAAATATGTGAGGAGCAGTCCTAAAAGTTTAGATATGTTTAAGTTATGTGTTGAAGAAGCAAACTTGACATATGGATCTTCATTGCAATTAGATTGTCCTACAATATGGAATTCAAATTATTTGATACTAAAAACTTATATAAAATATCAAAAAGAATTTGATAAGTTGGAGGACAAAGACAAAAGGTTTTTGAAGGAGTTTGGTTCAAACGTTCCAACTGAGAGAGACTGAACAAATGCCAAAATTTTGGCTCGTTTCTTGAAAATTTTTATGAGGTAACTTGTAAATTTTCTGGTTCATAATATTCTACCTCTAGTGTTTATTTTCCTGAGATTATTCGAATTTTGAATATAATTTGAGCTTTGTGAATATAGTTGAGATATAATGGTTTCTGAAATGGGTATAAAAATGAGGCATAAATTCAACAAATATTGGGTTTCTCTTCAGTCAACAAATATTATGCTTTTTGTAGCGGTAGTGTTGGATCCTAGATATAAGCTCAAATATCTCAAGGTTAATTACACTTAGCATTATGGATTTGAATTGGCTAAAAATTTGGTGAAAAAGGTTATAAATGTCTTAAATGAGATGATAAATGATTATAAAGATTTAAATGAAGATGAATCAAAAAAGATGATTTCTTTTCTACCGTGTTGAAGAAAAATGATGATTTCTTTGATGGTAGTGATACTTATGTTGATGATTTTTTTTGTTGAATTGGAGAAAGAACAATAAGTTGTAGCTTTTGAAGAGTTGGAGAGGTACTTGGTGGAAAAACTTGAAAAAAATAAAAATGATTTTGATCTTCTAAACTGGTGGAAGGTAAATGAGGTTAGGTATCCTTCTTTGGCAAATGTAGCAAGGGATGTATTTGTTATCCAAGCATCTACTGTGGCCTACGAATCTACATTTAGCACTGGGGGGAGAACTTTAGATAAATTTAGTAGTTTTTTAACACCTATTACAGCAGTAGTTCTCATATGTCTACAAGATTGGTTGAGAAGCTCAAAGAAATTGAAGAATTAGTTCAAGACCTTGATGATAATGAATTAGGTTAGTATACAAATCTTGTAAAATTTAATTTCACTTTTACTTATTTTATTCATTCAATTTAATAAAAATATGGTTCAATTACAATTTTCAGAGGGGTCTCAAGATCCAAATATTCTTCCAACTATAGTTGGCCAACTAAATTTGGAATGGGTGTATTAAATTTTATATGGTAATATTTTGATTTTTTATTACTCTTTCATCTTAGAAATTTATGTCTACATGATTAACACATTTTTATCTTTGGTTGTCCTTTTACAGTGGAAAAAGAAAAGGGAGGAGTTGTAGAAGAGATAATTAATTGGGTTTGGATTTTCGTTGCTCTTCCCGGACTGACCTTTGAAATGATTATTATCATAGATGTTATTAGTTGTATTTTTTTTGTTATATTAAGCTGCCTAATTTTAGCAATTACTTAAGTAGTATTTGATGCTACCAATATTTGTGGTCATCTTTATCTATTCATTAAAATTTTAAGTAATTGTTTAAAAAATGTAGTATTGCTATTATGGTTAACTTTCACTCGGCTGAACAAAGCCAACTTGTGAAAAAACAAAGAACAAAATTAAGCAAACAACTCAGACCCGTTCTATTTAACATTTCTATACTTTTCTACACATCAAAGCTTTTGACAAGGTAATGGAGCTCATTTGTGGTATTCAGCCTATTTGACAAAATAAAATTGGCCCAATTTGAGTTTGAAAGATACATAACTAAGGAATGATAAATGGTACAACAAAGGTTTCGACATGAACTAACTTGACCGGTTTGAAGAAAATAAATTCAAAAAAATGTACGAACTCCGTTCCGTCCCGGAACTATTTTATCCTACCCAAAATCTTCGATCTCCGTCCCATCCCGTCCAGATATTTTCAACCTATGAGATGGGTCTGGATCTTCAAAAAAAAATCTCCGAACTGTGGGAAGGGACTGGAGATTTGTAATCCCCTTTCCATCTCGTCCTAGAGCACCCCTAGCATTGAGTGGTTTATAAGTTTTATTTAAAATTAAAATAACAAAAAATTTATTTTTATTATTTTTTGATATTTTCAAAGGTTAAAACCTTTGAAAATATAATAATTTTTAAATTTTTTTCAAATGTGAATACAATATTTAATTATACTAATCATTATATTTATATATTATATAAATTCAATAAAAACAATTTTTTGATAAATATTCTAATAATAATCAAAAAATAAATTAATAATTAATTAATAATAAGATAGATATTAATTAAAATATAATATCAAAACTTAAAATGATTAATAAGTAAAGAAAAATATATTACTATATAATAATTTTTTGTTTTTGAATTTTTTCTTCTTTTAATAAGTTTATCTATATTTTTTTAATCAAAAATAATTTATATAAATTATATTTGTCTAACTCATAATTTATTTTGTAATTAATATTTATATATAAATAAACAAATAAATAATTAAAATGAATATTTAAAGTTATAATGAAAAAAAAATGAGATTTATTATTTATTATTTAGGGATACTAGTTTAATTTAGATTAGATCCGTCTCACTAATAATTTATTTTGTAATTAATATTTCTATAAAAATAAACTGATAAATAATTATCATAAAAATTCAAAAGTATACTGAATATAAATTAAAATTAGATTGAAAATTTATTATTAATGTATACTAGTTTAATTGTTTAATTATTTAGAGGTTTTGTCATTAGGAGTTTAGCGATTTATGTTTTTAGGCTTTTAGTGGTTTATAGGTTTTATATAAAAAAATAAAATAACAAAAATAATTTCTATAATTTGTTATCAATTTCATAGGTTATAACCTTTGAAAATATAATAATATTTACAATTTTTTGAAATGCGAATACAATATTTAGTTTTAATAATATTAATAATTATATAACATATAAATTCAATATAAACAATTTTATTGATAGATAATATTATAATGATCAAAAATTAAATAAATAAACTATTAATAAAAAGATAGATATTAATTAAAAAATATTTACAAAACCCAAATTGTTTAAAAATTAAAGTAAAATATATTACTGGATAATAATTTTTAAATTTTTATTTCTTTTAGAACCGTATATTTTTTTTATTAAAAATAAATTAATTAAATTATATTTGTCGCACTCATACTTTATTTTGTAATAATATTTCAAAAAAAAAATAAACTAATAAATAATTAAAATGAATATTTAAAATTATAATAAATATAAATAAAAATTAGATTTATTAATTATTAAATAGTATATAGATGTTTAATGGTTTATGTATTTATGCATTACGGTGTTTATGAGTTTACTGATTTAACTGTGTATGCATTTAGTGGTTTATATGTTTTATTTAAGAAAAAAATACAAAAAATTATTTTTATAATTTTTTCATATTTTCAAAGGTTATAACCTTTAAAAATATTATAATTTTTAAATTTTTTTCAAAAGTGAATAAATATTTATTTATAATAATCATAATAATTATATATCATATAATTTCAATATATATAATTTTATTGATAGTTATTCTAATAATTATCGTAAAATAAATTAAAAATCTATTATGAATAAGATTGATATTACTTAAAATATAATATCAAAACCTAAAATGATTCAAAAGCAAAGCAAAATATATTACTAAATAATAATTATTTGTTTTTGAATTTTTATTCTTTTTATAAGCTTATCTATTTTTTGATGAAAAATAATTTTTATAAATTATATTTTTAACTCAATTTATTTTATAATTAATATATATATATATAAATAAAAAACTAAACAATCAAAATGAATTTTTTAAATTATAATGAAAACAAATAAAATGAGATTTATTAATTATTATTTAGGGTATACTCGTTTAAATGATTATCTATATAGGGGTATCAGGATTTTGTAGTATAGTGATTTAAGTGTTTAGGCATTTAGTGATCTATAGGTTTTTTTAAACAATGAAATAATAATAAAAAATATATATTTTTTGTTTTTTCACATGTTAAAATATTATAATCTTTGAAAATATAATAATTTTATATTTTTTTAAAAAATAAATAGAATATTTAGTTATAATAATTATTAAATCTATATATCATATAAATATTTTTATTGATAAATATTTTAATAATGATCAAAAAATATATCAATAATCAATTATTAATAAGTAAGATATCAATAAATATATAATTATGAAAGCTAAAATGATTCAGAAACAAAGTAAAATATATTACTATTTAATAATTTTTTGTTTTTAATTATTTTCTTCTTTTAAAAAATTTATCTATATTTTGTTGTTGAAAAATAATTTATATAATTTATATTTGTCTAACTCATAATTTATTTTGTATTCAATATTTATATAAAAATAAACAAATAAATAATGAAAATGAATATTTAAAATTATAATGAAAAAAATAAAAATGAGATTTATTATTTATTATTTAAGATATACCTGTTTAAAAAATTTATCTATTTAAGCTTTTCGAGATTTCGAAGTTATTGATTTAAGTATTTAGGCATTTAATGGTTTATAGCTTTTATTTAAACAATGAAATAACAAAAAATTTATTTTTGATATTTTTTTAAATTTTTAAATGTCATAACAATTGAAAATATAATAATTTTTAAATTTTTTAAAAATGTGAATACAATATTTAGTAATAATAATAATTTTAACTATATATAATATAAACTAATATAAACAATTTTATTGATAAAATTATATCAATTATCAAAAAATAAATTAATAAACATTTATTAATATGATAGATATAAATTAAAATATAATTAAAAAAACTAAAATGGTTGAAAATCAAAGTAAAATTCATTACTAAATAATAATTTTTTTTATGTTTTTGCATCATTTTTTAAGCTTATTTTTTTTGTTGAAAAATATATTATTTAAATTATATTTTTCACTCATAATTTATTATGTAATTAATATTTCTATAAATTATTAAAATTATATTTAAGGTTTACGAGTTTAAAGGTTTAGGTATTTAGGGGCTTCGGGGTTTAGGAGTTTAGAGATTTATGTATTTAGGCATTTAATGGTTTATAAGTTTTATTTTAACAATGATATAACACAAAATTTATTTTTGTTATTTTTTATCTTTTTTGAAGGTTATAACCTTTGAAAATATAACAATTTTTAAATTTTTTTATATGTGAATACTATATTTAGTTATGATAAACTTAATAATTATATATCATGTTAATTCAATATAAACAATTATATTGTTGGATATTATATTAATGATCAAAAAATAAATTAACAAACTATTATTAAATAGATAGATATTTTTTAAAATATATTTGCAAAACATAAATTTATTCAAAATCAATGTAAAATATAACAGTAAATAATAATTTTTTTGATGTTTTGCTTCTTTTAATAAGTTTATATTTTTTTGTTATTAAAAGTAAATTATTTAAATTATAATTGTCTTCCACATAATTTATTTTTAATTTATAATTTTATAAAAATAATCTAATAAATAATTAAAATATATATTTAAAATTATAATGAATATATATAAAATTGAGATTTATTATTTATTATTTATTATTTATTATTCAGGATATAATAGTTTAATGTTTTAAGTATTTACGTGTTTTGGGGTTTAGTGATTTATGTGTTTAGGTCTTTAGTGATTTATAGTTTTTATTTAAAGAATGAAAAAATAAAAAATTAAATTTTTTGATTTTTTTTTAATTTTTGAAGGTTATAACCTTTGAAATTATAATATTTAAACTATATATGTCGCACTAATAATTTATTTTGTAATTAATATTTCTATAAAAATAAACTGATAAATAATTAAAATAAAAATTTAAAATTACACTTAATAAAAGTTAAAATGTGATTTATGGTTTATTATTAATGTATAACAATTTAATAGTTTAAGTATTTAGAAGTTTTGTTGTTTAGGAGTTTAGTGATTTATGTTTTTAAGCATTTAGTGGTTTATAGGTTTTATTTAAACAATAAAATAACAAAAAAAAATTTATATTTTTTTGTCAGTTTCATACGTTATAACCTTTGAAAATATAATAATAATTAAAATTTTTTGAAATATGAATACAATATTTACTTATAATAATTTTAATAATTATATATCATATAAATTCAATATAAACAATTTTATTCATAGATATTCTAATAATTATCAAAAAATAAATTAATAAACTATTAATAATAATCTAGATATTAATTAAAAAATAATTACAAAACCCAAATTGATTCATTATAATTTTAAATATTCATTTTAATTATTTATTAGTTTATTTTTATAGAAATATTAATTATAAAATAAATAATGAGTGAGACATATATAATATAAATATATTATTATTTATGAAAAAAAATTATAAGCTTATAAAAATAAACAAAATTTCAAAAATTTAAAATTTTATTTAGTAATATAATTTACTTTGATTTTGAATTATTTAGCGTTCTGCAAATATATTTTAATTAATATCTATCTTATTAATAATAGTTTATTAATTTATTTTTTGATCATCAAAATAATATATATTAATAAAATTTTTTATATTGAATTTACATCAAATATAATTATTAAGATTATTATAACTAAGTATTGCATTCATATTTTAGAACTATTAAAAAATTATTTTATTTTCAAAGGTTATAACCTTTGAAAATCACGAAAATTCATAAAAATAAATTTTTTGTCATTTCATTAATTAAATAAAACTTATAAACACCTAAATGTGTAAACATATAAATCAATAAACTCATTAACCCCAAAACCACAATAAACTTAAACCATTAAATAGGTATACCATAAATAATAAATAATAAATCTCATTTTTATTAGTATTCATTATAATTTTATATATACATTTTAATTATTTATAAGTTTATTTTTATAGAATTATAAATAAAAAAATAAATTAACTATTAGACAAATATAATTTAAATAATTTTTTTTTCATCAAAAAATATATAAGCTTATAAATGGATACAAAAATTAAAAATTTAAAATTAATATTTTGTCACATATTTCACTTTGATTTTGAATTATTTTAGGTTTTGTAAATATATTTTAAACAATATTTATCTTATTAATAATTGTTTATTAATCTTTTGTATGATCATTATTATTATATATATCAATATAATTGTTTATATTGAATTTACATGATATATAATTATTATAATCATTATAACTAAATATAGTATTCACATTTAAAAAAAATTTAAAAATTGATATAGTTTCAAAGGTTATATCCTTCAAAAATGAGAACAAATATCAAAAAAAAAAATTTTGTTATTTTATTTTTAAAATAAAACCTATAAACTACTAAATGCCTAAACACTTAAATCACTAAATTCTTAAATCCCAAAACTCCTAAATATATAATGTTTTAAACCTATATATTTTATCTTATTAATAATAGTTTTATTTAATATCTATCTTATTAATATATTTTACGTTGATTTTGAATCATTTTAGGTTTTGTAAAAAAATTTTATTTAATATCTATCTTATTAATAATAGTTTATTAATTTATTTTATTATCTTCATCATAATATCTATAAAAAAATTATTTATATTGAATTTACATAATATATAATTATTTAGATTATTATAACAAAATATTATTTTCATATTTTAAAAAAATTTAAAAATATTTTAGTTTTCAAAGGTTATAACATTTGAAAATAAGAAAAAATAAAAAAATAAATTTTTTGTTATTTGATTTTATAAATAAAATATATAAACCACAAAATACCTGAATTCTTATTGACTAAACTCCTAAACCCCGAAGGCCATAAATTTATAAGCCTTTAAATTAGTATACTCTAAATAATAAATAATAAATCTCATTTTTATTAGTATTCATTATAATTTTAAATATTCATTTTAATTATTTATCAGTTTATTTTTATAGAAATATTTATTACAAAATAAATTATTAGTTAGACAGATATAATATAAATAATTTATTTTTCATCAAAAAAATATAAGATCATAAAAAGAGGCAAAATTTTTAAATCAAAATATTATTATTTAGTAATTTATTTTATTTTAATTTTGTAAATTTTAGATTTTGCAATTATATTTTAATTTATATCATTCTAATTAATAATAGTTTATTAATTTATTTAATGATCATTATTATAATATCAATTAATAAAATTATTTTTATTGATTTTACCATATATATAATTATCAAGATTATTATAACTAAATATTATATTCACATTTTAAAAAAAATTAAAAATTATTATATTTTCGAAGGTTATAGGCATCAAAAATTAGATAAAATCACTTAAAGCATAAACACTTAATGAATAAACCCCAAAACACCTAAATACTTAAACCATTAAACCTGTATATCCTGAATAGTAAATAATAAATCTCAATTTTATTTGTATTCATTATAATTTTAAATATTCATTTTAATTATTTATTAGTTTATTTTTATAGAATAATAAATTACAAAATAATTTATGAGGAATACAAATATAATTTAAAAAAATTATTTTTAATAAGAAAAATATAAACTTATAAAAAAAGCAAAATATTAAAAAAAATTATTATTTAGTAAAATATACTTTGATTTTGAATAAATTTAGATTTTGAAATTATATTTCAAGTAATATCTATCTTATTAATAATAGTTTATTAATTTATTTATTGATTATTATTATAATTTTTAGCAATGTGATTATTTATATTGAATTTAAATGACTAATATTTATTAAGATTATTATTACTAAATATTATATTTACATTTGAAATAAATTTAGAAATTTTTATATTTTCAAAGGTTATAACCTTAAAAAATTAAAAAAAAACAAAAATACATTTTTTGTTATATAATTGTTTAGATAAAACTTATAGAGAACTAAATGCCTAAATACTTAAATCTATAAACTCCTAAACACAAAAGCCCCTAAATACTTAAAACTTATAACTCGTAAACCTTAAATATAATTTATACAATTTATTTTTCATCAAAAAAAAATATAAGCATATAAAAAGAAGTAAAAACTAAAAAACAAAAATTATTATTTGGTAATAAATTTTACTCTGATTTTGAATAATTTTAAGTTTTGCAATTATATTTTAATTAATATCTATAATATTAATAAAGCATATTAATTTATTTTTTGATAATTGATATCATATCTATCAATAAAATTGTTTATATTTAGTTTATATTATATATAATTATAATGATTCTTATTACTAAATATTGTGTTCACATTTTTCAAATAATTTAAAATTATTAAATTTTCAAAGGTTATAACCTTTGAAAATGTGAGAAAATATCAAAAATAATTTTTTTGTTATTTCATTGTTTAAATAAATCCTATAAACTACTAAATGCCTAAACACTTAAGTAAATAACTTAAAAATCTCGAAAACCCTATATAGATAATTCTTTTAAACTTGTTTACCCTAAATAATAAATAATAAATCTCAATATTATTTTTTTTATTATAATTTAAAATATTCCTTTTAATTATTTATTCATTTTTTAATATAATTATTAATTATAGAATAAATTGAGTTAGACAAATATAATTTATATAATTATTTTTAATCAAAAAAATATAGAAAAACTTTTTAAAAGAAAAAAAATTCAAAACAAAAAATTATTATATAGTAATATATTTTGCTTTGTTTCTGAAACATTTTTGGTTTTGTAATTATATTTAAATTGATATCTATCTTATTAATAGTAGATTATCAATTTATTCTTTGATCATTATTAGAATATTTATCAATAAAAATATTTATATTGAATTTATATGATATATAAATATAATGATTATTATAAATAAATATAGTATTCACTTTTTAAAAAATTTAAAAATTATTATATTTTTAAAGGTTATAACATTTGAAAATATCAAAAAATAAAAAAAATAAATTTTTTAATATTTTTTTAAATAACGCCTATAAACAACTAAATGCATACACAGTAAAATAAGTAAACTCCTAAACCCCGTATTTCCAAAATACATAATCTATTAAACCACTATATACTACTTAATAATTAATAAATCTAATTTTTAATTCTATTTATTATAATTTTAAATATTCATTTTAATTATTTATTAGTTTATTTTTATAGAAATATTTATTATGAAATAAATTATGAGTGCGACAAATATAATTTAAAAAATATATATGCTTATAAAAGAAGTAAAAATTTAGAAATTAAAAATTGTTATCCAGAAATATATTTTACTATAATTTTGAATCAATTTGGGTTTTGTAATTATTTTTTAATTAATATTTATATTAATATCAATAGTTTATAAAGTTAATTTTGATCTTTATTATAATATATATCAATAAAATTGTTTATTGAATTTATATGATATATAATTATTAATATTATTATAACTAAGTATTGTATTCACATTTCAAAAAATTTTAAATATTATTATATTATCAAAGGTTATAACCTATGAAAATGAAAAAAATTTATAGCAAATTTTTTTGATATTTTATTTTTAAAATAAAACGTATAAACCACTAAAAGCCTAAAAACATAAATCGCTAAAATCCTAAATGAATAAACCTATAAATACACAAATCATTAAACTGGTATACAGTAATAATAAATCATAAATCTCATTTTAAATTTTATTTAGTATAATTTTAAATTGTTATTTTAATTATTTATCAGTTTATTTTTATAGAAATATTAATTACAAAATAAATTATTAGTGAGACATATTAAATTTAGATTAAATAGTATCCCTAAATAATAAATAATAAATCAAATTTTATTCATTATAATTTTAAATATTCATTTTAATTATTTATTTGTTTATTTATATATAAATATTAATTACAAAATAAATTGAGCTTGACAAAAATTATTTATAAAATTATTTTTCATCAAAAAATTATAGAAAAACTTTTTAAAATAAAAAAAATTTTCAAAACAAAAAATTATTATATAGTAATATATTTTGCTTTGCTTCTGAATCATTTTAGGTTTTGTAATTATATTTTTATTCATATCTATCTTATTAATAATGGATTATTAATTTATTTTTTGATCATTATTAGAATATTTATCAATAAAATTGTTTATATTTAATTTAGATGATATATAATTATAAAGATTATTGTAACTAAATATTAAATTTACATTTTTAAAAAATTTAAAAATTATTATATTTTTAAAGGTTATCAGCTTTGAAAATGAGATAAAATCACAAAAATAAATTTTTTGTTATTTTATTGTTTATATAAAACCTATAAACTACTAAATGCCTAAACGCTTAAATCATTGAACTTCTAAACCCCAAAACGCAAAAACCCTTAAATACTTAAACATTTAAACAATCTTTAAAGGTTTAAGTATTTATAAAAAATATATAAATATCTATCAATAAATAATAGTTTATTAATTGATTTTTTGATCATTATTATATTTATATTTATATTTAGTTTATTAATATCTATCAATAAAATTGTTTATTTTTAATTTACATGATATATAATTATTAAATTTATTATAACAAAATATTGTATTCACATTTGAAAAAAATTTAAAAATTATTATATTTATAAAGGTTATAACCTTCAAAATTGATAAAAAATTTGAAAATTAATTTTTTTGTTATTTCATTATTTAAATAAAACATATAAACTATTAAATGCCGAAATACTTAAATCACTACTCTCCTAAACTCCTAAATACTTAAACCATTAAACCGGTATACCCTAAATAATTAATCATAAATATCATTTTTATTTGTATTCTTTATAATTTTAATATTCATTTTAATTATTTATTAGTTTATTTTTATAGAAATATTTATTGCAAAAAAAAAATGAATGAGACAAATATAATTTAAATAATTTATCTTCATCAAAAAAATGTATAAGCTTATAAAAAGAATCAAAAATTTAAAAATAAAAAATTATTATTTAGTAATAGATATTTTACTTTGATTTTGAATCATTTTAGGTTTTGCAAATATATTTATTTAATATCTATCTTATTAATAATAGTTTATTAATCTATTTTATGATCAGTATTATAATATCGATCAATAAAATTATTTATATTGAATTTACTTGATATTTAATTTTTATGATTATTATAATTAAATATTCTATTAACATTTGAAAAAAAATTAAAAATTATAATATTTTCAATGGTTATAACCTTGAAAATGAAAAAAAAATCATAAAAATAATTTATTTGTTATTTAATTATTTAAATAAACCCTATAAACCACAAAATACCTAAATACTTAAATTACTAAACTCCTAAAGCCCGATACTACTGCACCACACACACATAGTGACGGACCACGGTACACACGTGCAAATATATTTGTCAATTTTGGTGTAGCATTTAGAGGGGCCAGCAAGTCCTGGAAGCAGCCAGAGGTATGGGCCACCAGCTTGTAGAGGGCCCCACTAGCAAGACGGGATGATAACATCCAGACAACTGATGAGACCGAGGAAAGTGGTCGTGAGTAAACCCATTAGTAACTAACAGTGGGTCCCACTAGCCCAATCAGGCAGCATAAAAGGCCACCCAACCATCGTCCAATAGGAGAAGCGGGTAATCCATGATTAATTGGAGAGCCGGCAAAATCTGAAGCATCACCAAGCCGGGCCAGTAAGCAATTGAGTCCAGACCAACCACACAGGATCCAAAGATTCAAACTTGTAGTTTCTTTTTGTAGTCTTATTTGTATTTTGGACTTTGTATGCACCATGTACTTGTAAAGACGGATCATGAAATACTTACACACACAATCTTGTCTGTTCTCTATATACATGCAATGCGGGCAACTGGACCCATCAGTATCTCTAAATGGGGCCCACTAATGAATTTTGTAAATAAATATTAGGCGATGCTACACTCCCGGGAACAGAAGAGCCATCTTTATAGCATTTTGTAAATTTACTTGTATTCTAGCTTGGTTTTACGCGTATATAATTAGACTATGAGATTGACCTCATCACACATGCACACCGATGCATGCATATTTTTTGATATTTTGTTAGTGATACATACTGCCACTTCTTAGAGCTCGAGGAGGAAGCATTCTAACCCAGGAGATACTCTTTCAAGGATCATTGGAGCAAAAGAATGTGGAATTCAAAGGTGAGAATGATTTGACAAAGTGCTGTAGATATGGACTTGTGGATTTATGGGTATTCAGTTTTACATGTATTCCATTGCATAGCAATGACATAGGCAAACGCTTGATGCTGCTTTTCACACACATGCACAATCTTATATTTGCATAGTTTTAATATGGTGCATCATTCAGGTTCCTCCAAAGGATTTGAAAAATCCGAATGGAAAGGACGCAATGTGCATAATGACTCAATGCTAACTCTGAAGTCCAGGAATGCCAGGTGATTTTAGTTCTATTTGTACGCTTGGAATTATTAGGAATTATGTTTTTATGTATTTTAAGCATAGAATCATTAAGGTGCATAGGATTTGGCGGGCTGGCCTAAATTAGTCAGCTTTTTAGTCTCTTGTAAGTTGTGTGCCTAAATGATAAATAAAGTGTGTATTTTCCAAAAATAAAACAATAAAAAACCATAAACCCTAAACTTTAAATGATAAGCTATAACCCTTATCCAAAAACCATAAATCCTAAATCTCATGTTTTTCACTTTTATAATCAAATGAATAAGAGTTAAATTTAAATTGAAATTTGTGACATTTAGGAATGTCACAAATTTATCTTTTTGTATATGTAACACAAAGTCATGAATCAAGGGGTGAGTTATGGATTCAGCCTCTTTCTTGCTTTAGATTATTTTAGCATTAGCAATGGTCATGATTGTATATTTTGTCTCTAGAACACAAAATCATATCGATGAGAATATGCCATAACTTGTGTCTCTCTATTGAACATATTGTTATGGCACTAAGAATGATCATGAATACATATTTAATCACTATAATACTGGGTCACAGTATTGGATATGACCATAGCTTGTGCATTTTATCTTTATTTTGCAAAGTCATTGCACGAGGAATTATTGTAACTTTGGACATTACTCAAGAGCAAAAGTCATGACCCTAGAAATAGTTAAGGCTCGAGTACTACTATTTATAACTTTCTATAGCTCAAATTTCTGGGATTGGAAATATCACTATGGCTTTTTCCTTTGATTTGTGACCTCAAGTGTCAATATGCAAGACTAATATTTTGAGCAATGATTAAAACCTTTTTTACATTTGAATATGATTCATTAAAACCTTTTTGGATATTGTTAGCTTGTATACATAACTCATTTAATATAAAAAGAAAGAAATGATACTTTTCATATCCATGAGGATATAAAAAAAAGGCTTAGACATGCCAATAAAATAAATTTTTTGTTTCTTGATTGAAAGAGAGCCCATACTTCTTGCCCTGCTCAAACAGCCCAGGGGCTAGTTTGTTCTAATAGGCTACAAGGTGGTTATTTTTTTAGAGGTGAACTATGTTTTAAAAAAATTTCTTTGTGTGTGTGCATGAGAGATATTTTAGAAGAAATTACAATAATCAATATAAATATCATCCTAAAAAACTAGCTATTTCAACACATAGGGGTACAACTTTGGTTAATCTGTTAGCGTACATGAGTCCAATTACCTTTGATAGCCCAGTTACTCAACATCAAATATGATGAGACATAATAGAGATAAAGTAAAAGCTCCTATTATTTTGGTTAGAGCTTTAGCAATCATTCTAGAGTTGAGAGATGAACAAATTAAATTTTTTTAATTATTCAGTATAATTTTAATTTTTATTTTAATTATTTATCAGTTTATTTTTATAGAAATATTAATTGCAAAATAAATTATTAGTGAGACAGATCTAATTTAAATTAAACTAGTATATCCTAAATAATAAAGAATAAATCTCATTTTTTTTTTCATTTTAATTTTAAATTTTCAAATTTAATTATTTATTTGTTTATTTTTATATAAATATGAATTATAAAATAAATTATGAGTTACAGAAATATAATTTATATAAATTATTTTTCATCAAAATAATATTGATAAACTTTTTAAACGAAAAAAAAATTCAAAACAAAAAATTATTATATAGTAATATATTTTGCTTTGCTTCTAAATCATTTTATGTTTTGTAATTATATTATAATTGATATTTATCTTATTAATAATAGATTATTAATATATTATTTGATCATTATTAGAATATTTATCAATAAAATACTTTTTATTTAATTTATATGATATTTAAATATAATGATTATTATAACTAAATATTGAATTTGCTTTTGAAAAAAATTTAAAAATTATTATATTTTCTAATGTTATAAACTTTGAAAATATCAAAAAATAATAAAAATAAATTTTTTATTTTTTTATTTTTTAAATAAAACCTATAAACTACTAAATCCATACACTGTTAAGTAAGTAAACTCCTAGACCCCTATATCCTAAATACAGTAACCATTAAACAGATATATAATACATAATAAATAATAAATCATATTTTTATTTCTATTTATTATTATTTTAAATATTCATTTTAATTATTTATTATTTTATTTTTTTATAGAAATATTTTTTACAAAATAAATTTTGAGTGCGACAAATATAATTTAAATAATTTATTTTTAATGAAATAATATATATAAGCATATAAAAGAAGTAAAATTTTAAAAATTTAAAATTATTATCCAATAATATATTTTACTTTAATTTTGAATCAATTTGGGTTTTATAAATATTTTTTAATTAATTTCTATCTTTTTATTAATAGTTTATTAATTTAATTTTTGATCATTATTATAATATCTATCAATAAAATTATTTATATTGAATTTACATGATATATAATAATTAATATTATCATAACTAAAATATTATATTTACATTTAAAAAAATTTTAAATATTATTATATTTTCAAAGGTTATAACTTATGAAAATGAAAAAAAATTATAAATTTTTTTTATTATTTTATTGTTTAAATAAAACCTATAAACCACTAAAAGCCTAAAAACATAAATCGCTAAACTCCTAAACGACAAAACTTCTAAATACTTAAACTATTAAATTGGTATACATTAATAATAAATTATAAATCTCATTTTAATTTTAATTTTAATTATTTATGAGTTTATTTTTATCGAAATATTAATTACAAAATAAATTATTAGTGAGACAGATCTAATTTAAATAATTTATATTTCATTAAAAAAATATAAGCTTATAAAAATAGGCCCAATTTTAAAAACAAACATTTATTATTTAGTAAAATATTTTATTTTGATTTCGTATCATTTTAGATTTTGCAATTATATTTTAATTTATATCATTCTTATTAATACTAGTTTATAAATTATTTATTGATCATTATTATAATATCTATCAATAAAATTATTTATATTGAGTTTACATTATATATAATTATTAAGATTATTATAACTACATATTATATTCACATTTAAAAAAAATTAAAAATTATTATATTTTCAAAGATTATAACCTTCAAAAATTAAAAAAAAACAAAAAATTAATTTTTTTGTTTTTTCATTCTTTAAATAAAAACTATAAATCATTAAAGGCATAAACACTTAAATCACTAAACCCAAAAATACCTAAATACTTAAACCATTAAACTAGTATATCCCAAATAATAAATAATAAATCTCTATTTTATTTGTATTCATTATAGTTTTAAATATTCATTTTAATTATTTATTAGTTTATTTTTATATAATTATAAATTAAAAATAAATAATGAGGAAGACAAATATAATTTAAATAATTTAATTTTAATAACAAAAAATATAAACTTATAAAAAGAAGCAAAAATCAAAAAAATTATTATTTAGTAATATATTTTATTTTGATTTTGAATAAATTTACATTTTTCAAATATATTTTAAATAATATCTTTCTTTTTAATAATAGTTTATTAATTTATTTTTTGATCATTAATATAATATCTATGAATATAATTATTTATTTTGAATTTACATGATATATAATTATTAAGATTAACATAACTAAATATGGTATTCACATATAAAAAGAATTTAAAAATTGTTATATTTTCAAATGTTATAACCTTCAAAAATGATAAAAAGTAACAAAAATAATTTTTTTGTTATAAAATTGTTTAAATAAAACTTATAAACCATTAAATGCCTAAACACATAAATCTATAAACTCCTAAACCCCGAAGCCCCTAAATACATAAACCTTTAAACTTGTAAACCTTAAATATAATTGAAATAATTTATATAAATAATAATTGCAAAATAAATTATGATTGACAAATATAATTTAAATAAAATATTTTTGATCAAAAAAAAATATAAGTTTATAAAATGGTGGAAAAACTAAAAAAAATTATTATTTATTAATAAATTGTACTTTGATTTTGAATCATTTTAGGTTTTTCAATAATATTTAATTTATATCTATCATATTAATAATAGTTTATTAATTTTTTTTTGATAATTGATATAATATTTTTCAATAAAATTGTTTATAATTATTTTATATTATATATAGTTATAATAATAATTATTACTAAATATTGTATTCACATTTTTAAAAAAAGTTTAAAATTATTATATTTTCAAATGTTATGACATTTGAAAATTTGAAACAATATCAAAAATAATTTTTTTGTTATTTCATTTTTTAAATAAAAGCTATAAACCATTAAATGCCTAAATACTTAAATCAATAACTTCTAAATCTCGAAAACCCTAAATAGATAAATTTTTTAAACAGGTATATCTTAAATAATAAATAATAAATCTCATTTTTATTTTTTTCATTTTAATTTTAAATATTGTTTTTAATTATTTATTTGTTTATTTTTATATAAATATTAAATACAAAATAAATTATTAGTTAGAAAAATATAATTTATATAAATTATTTTTCAACAATAAAATATAGATAAACTTATTAAAAAGAGAAAAAAATAAAAACAAAAAATTATTATATAGTAATATATTTTACTTTGTTTCTGTATCATTTTAGGTTTTGTAATTATATTTTAATTGATATCTAAACTTATTAATAATATATTATTAATTTATTTTTTGATCATTATTAGAATATTATCTATCAAAATATTTATATTTAATTTATATGATATATAAATTTAATAATTATTATAACTAAATATTGTATTCACTTTTGAAAAAAATTTGAAAATATTTATATTTTCAAAGTTTATAACCTTTGAACATGTGAAAAACAAAAAAAATATTTTTTTATTATATCATTGAAAAAATAAAACCTATAAATCACTAAATGCCTAAATACTTAAATCACTAAACTACAAAATTTCGAAACACCTATATAGATAATCATTTAAACGGGTATCCCCTAATAGATTATGAGTTAAAAATATAATTTATAAAAATTATTTGTCATCAAAAAATAGATAAGCTTATAAAACGAATAAAAATTTAAAAACAAATAATTATTATTAAGTAATATATTTTTCTTTGCTTTTGAATCATTTTAGGTTTTGATATTATATTTTAAGTAATATCAATCTTATTCATAATAGAATTTTAATTTATTTTTTGATAATTATTAGAATATCTATGAATAAAATTGTTTATATTGAATTTATATGATATATAATTGTTATGATTATTATAAATATATATTGTATTCACTTTTGAAAAAAATATAAAAATTATTATATTTTCAAAGGTTATAAACTTTGAAAATATCAAAAAATAAAAAAATTAAATTTTTTGTTATTTTTTTTAAATAACACCGATAACCACTAAATGCATACACATTTAAATCAGTAAACTCTTAAACCCCATAATGCCAAAATACATAAACCATTAAACCTCTATAAACTACTTAATAATTAATAAATTTAATTTTTAATTCTATTTATTATAATTTTAAATATTCATTTTAATTATTTATTAGTTTATTTTTATAGAAATATTTATTACAAAATAAATTATGAGTGCGACAAATAAAATTTAAAAAATATATATGCTTATAAAAGAAGTAAAAATTTAAAAATTAAAAATTGTTATCCAGAAATATATTTTACAATAATTTTGAATCAATTTGGGTTTTGTAATTATTTTTTAATTAATATCTATCTTAATATCAATAGTTAATAAATTTAATTTTGATCATTAATATAATATATATCAATAAAATTGTTTATTAAATTTATAAGATATATAATTATTAATATTATTATAACTAAGTATTGTATTTAAATTTCAAAACATTTTAAATATTATTATATTTTCAGAGGTTATAACCTCTGAAAATTAGATAAAATTAAAGAATTTTTTTTTTCATATTTTATTTATTTAAATAAAATGTATAAACCATTAAAATCCTAAAAACATGAATTACTAAAATCCTAAATGAAAAAACCTTTAAATACTTAAACCATTAAACTTGTATACAGTAATAATAAATCATAAATCTCATTTTAAATTTTATACTGTATAATTTTAAATTTTTATTTTAATTATTTATCAGTTTATTTTTATAGAAATATTAATTACAAATTAAATAATTAGTGAAATAAATCTAATTTTAAATTAAAACAGTATCCCTAAATAATAAATAATAAATCTCATTTTTTTTCATTATAATTTTAAATATTCATTTTAATTATTTATTTGTTTATTTATATATATATATTAATTACAAATAAATTGAGCTAGACAAATAATTTATATAAATTATTTTCCATCAAAAAATTATATATAAACTTTTTAAAAGAAAAAAAATTTTCAAAACAAAAAATTATTATATAGTAATATATTTTGCTTTGCTTCTGAATCATTTTTAGTTTTGTATTATATTTTAATTGATATTTATCTT
The DNA here is from genome assembly GCA_029783825.1 of Sapria himalayana. NCBI lineage: Eukaryota > Viridiplantae > Streptophyta > Magnoliopsida > Malpighiales > Rafflesiaceae > Sapria > Sapria himalayana. The sequence goes on along the minus strand of JAREIK010001962.1, from coordinate 75,905 downwards.
ATTAATAATATATTATTAATTTATTTTTTGATCATTATTAGAATATTTATCAAAAAAATTGTTTATATTGAATTTACATGTTATATAATTATAAAGATTATTATAACTAAATATTATATTTAAATTTGAAAATAATTTAAAAATTATTATATTTTTAAAGGTTATCATCTTTGAAAATGAGATAAAATCACAAAAATAATTTTTTTGTTATTTTATTGTTTATATAAAACCTATAAACTACTAAATGCTTAAATGCTTAAATCATTTAACTCCTAAACCCCAAAACCCTTAAATACTTAAACATTTAAACCATCTTTAAAGGTTTAAGTATTTATAAATAATATATAAATATATATCAATAAATAAAAGTTTATTAATTTGGTTTTTGATCATTATTATATTTATATTTATATTTAGTTTATTAATATCTATCAATAGAATTGTTTATTTTTAATTTACATGATATATAATTATTAAGTTTATTATAACTAAATATTGTATTTACATTTGAAAAAAAATTAAAAATTATTATATTTATAAAGGTTATAACCTTCAAAATTGATAAAAAATTTGAAAAATAATTTTTTTGTATTTCATTATTTAAATAAAACATATAAACTACTAAATGACTACACACTTAAATCACTAAACTCCTAAACTTTTAAATACTTAAACCATTCAACCGGTATTACCTAAATAATTAAACATAAATCTCATTTTTATTTGTATTCATTATAATTTTAATATTCATTTTAATTATTTATTAGTTTATTTTTATGGAAATATTAATTGCAAAATAAAATTATGAATATGACAAAAATAAGTTAAATAATTTATCTTCATCAAAAAAATTTATAAGCTTATAAAAAGAATCAAAAATTTAAAAATAAAAAATTATTATTTAGTAATATATTTTACTTTGATTTTGAATCATTTTAGGTTTTGCAAATATATTTTAATTAATATCAATCTTATTAATAATAGTTTATTAATCAATTTTATGATCAATATTATAATATCGATCAATAAAATTATTTATATTGAATTTACATGATATTTAATTTTTATGATTATTATAATTAAATATTATATTAACATTTGACAAAAAATTAAAAATTATAATATTTTCAATGGTTATAACCTTGAAAATGAGAAAAAAAATCATAAAAATAATTTTTTTGTCATTTAATTATTGGAATAAAACCTATAAACCACAAAATACCTAAATATTTAAATTACTAAACTTTTAAACCCTGATACTGCTGCACCACACCCACATCGCGACAGACCACAATACACACGTGCACATATTATTGTCCATTTTTGTGTAGCATTTAGAGGGGCCAGCAAGTCCTGGAAGCAACCAGAAGTATGGGCCACCAGCTTGTTGAGGACCCCACTAGCAAGTCGGGATGATAACATTCTGACAACTGAAGAGACCGAGCAAAGAGGTCGGGAGTAAACCCAAGAGTAGCTAGGAGTGGGTCCCACTAGCCTTATCAGGCAGCATAGAGGGCCACCCAACCATCGCCCAACAGGAGTAACGGGTAATACATCATTAATTGGAGAGCTGGCAATATCTGAAGCATCACCAAGCAGGGGCAATAAGCAATGGAGTCCACACCAGCCAAACGGGAGCCAAATATTCAAACTTGTAGATTATGTTTGTAGTCTTATTTGTATTTTAGACTTTGCATGCACCATGTACTTGTAGAGACGAATCATCACATACTCACACACACAATCTTGTCTGTTCTCAATGTAGCATGCAATGAGGGAAACTGGACCCATGAGTATCTTTAAGTGGGGCCCACTAATGCATTTTGTAAATACATATTAGGCAATGCTACACTCCTGGGAGCAGAAGACCCATCTTTATAGCATTTTCTAATTTTACTTGTATTCTAGCTTTGTTGTACGCGTAGATAATTAGACTATGAGATGGACCTCATCACACATGCACACCGATGCATGCATATTTTTTGATATTTTGTCGTTGCAACATACCGCCACATCTTGGAGTTCGAGGAGGAAGCATTCTAACCCAAGAGATACTCTTTTGAGAATCATTAGAGCATAAGAATGTGGAATTCAGAGGTGAGAATGAATTGACAAAGTGTTGCAGATATGGACTTGTGGATTTATGGGTATTCAGTTTTACATGTATTCCTTTGCATAGCAATGATATAGGCAAAAGCTTGATGCTGCATGTCACACACATGCACAATCTTATATTTGCATAGTTTTAATATGGTTCATAATTCAGGTTCCTCCAAAAGGCTTGGACAAATACGAATGGAAAGGACGCAGTGCCCATAATGACTCAATGTCAACTCTGAAGTCCGAGAATGCCAGGTGATTTTAGTTGTATTAGTACGCTTGGAATTATTAGGCATTATGTTTTTTTTATTTATTTATGCATAGAATCATTAAGGTGCATAGGATTTGGTGGGCTGGCCTAAATTAGTCAGGTTTTTAGTCTCTTGTAAGTTGTGTGTCTGAATGATAAATAAATTGTGTATTTTACAAAAAAAAATACATAAACCCTAAACTTTAAATCCTAATCTGTAAATCATAAACTATATCTCTAACCCATAAACCCTAAATCCTAAATCTCATGTTTTGCACTTTTATAATCAAATGACTAAGTGTTAAATTAAAATTGATATTCAATACTTTTAGGAATGTCATAGATTTATCTTTTTGTATATGTAACACAAAGTCATGACTCAAGGGGTGAGTTATGGAATCAGTCTCTTTCTTGCTTTAGATTATTGTAGCATTAACAATGGTCATGATTGTATATTTTGTCTCTAGAACACAAAATCATATCGATGATAATATGCCATAACTTGTGTCTCTTTTTTGAACATATTGTTATGACACTAAGAATGATCATGAATACATATTTAATCACTATTATACTGGGTCACAGTATTGGATATGACCATAGCTTGTGCATTTTATCTTTATTTTGCAAAGTCATTGCACTAGGAATAATTGTAACTTTGGACATTCCTCAAAAGCAAAAGTCATGACCCTAGAAATAGTTAAAGCTCGAGTACTACTCTTTATAACTTTCTATAGCTAAATTTCTTGGGATATGAAATATCACTATGGCTTTTTATTTTGATTTGTGACCTCAAGTGTCAATATGCAAGACTAATATTTTGAGCAATGATTAAAACCTTTTATAGATTTGAATATGATTCATTTACAGCTTTTTGGGTATTGTGAGCTTGTATACATAACTCATTTATTATAAAAAGAAAGAAATGATACTTTTCATATCCATGAGGATATAAAAAAAAGGCTTAGACATACCAATAAAATAAATTTTTTGATTCTTGATTGAAAGAGAGCCCATACTTCTTGCCCTACTCAAACCGCACTGGGGCTAGTTTGTTCTAATAGGCTACAAGGTGGTTATTTTTTTAGAGGGAACTATGTTTTCATAAAATTACTTTGAGTGTGTGCATGAGAGATATTTTAGAATAAATTACAATAATCAATATAAATAGCATCCTCAACAACTAGCTATTTCAACACATAGGGCACAACCTTGGTTTAGTCTGTTAGCGTACATGAGTTAAATTACCTTTAATATCCCAGTGATTCAACATCAAATATGATGAGACATAATAGAGATAAAGTAAAAGCTGCTATTATTTTGGTTAGAGCTTTAGCAATCATTCTAGAGTCGAGAGAGGAACAAAATAAATTATTTTAATTATTTAGTATAATTTTAATTATTATTTTAATTTTTTATCAGTTTATTTTTATAAAAATATTAATTACAAATAAATTATTACTGAGACAGATCTAATTTAAATTAAACTGGTATATCCTAAAAAATAAAGAATAAATCTCGTTTTTTTTCATTTAAATTTTAAATATTCAAATTTAATTATTTATTTGTTTAATTTTATATAAATATTAATTACGAAATAAATTATGAGTTACACAAATATAATTTACAGAAATTATTTTTCATCAGAATAATATAGATAAACTTTTTAAAAGAAAAAAAAATTTCAAAACAAAAAATTAATATATCGTAATATATTTTGCTTTGCTTCTGAATCATTTTAGGTTTTGTAATTTTATTATAATTGATATCTATCTTATTAATAATAGATTATTAATTTACTTTTTGATCATTATTAGAATATTTATCAATAAAATAGTTTATATTGAATTTTTATGATATATAAATATAATGATTATTATAACTAAATATTGAATTCACTTTTTAAAAAAATTTAAAAATTATTATATTTTCAAAGGTTATAACCTTAAAAATGATAAAAAAAATTAAAATAAATTTTTTGTTATTTCATTTTTTTAATAAAACCTATAAATCATTAAATGCTTACTTAAATCAGTAAGCTCATAAATCCCAAAACCCCTAAATACATAAACCTTTTAACAACTATATACTACTTAATAAATAATAATGCTCATTTTTATTTCTATTTATTATAATTTTAAGTATACATTTTAATTATTTATAGTTTAATTTTTTAGAAAAATTAAATACAAAATAAATTTCGAGTGAGACAAATATTATTTAAATAATTTATTTTAATAAAAAAAATATATGCTTATAAAAACAAACAAAAATTTAAAAATTAAATATTATTATTTAGTAATATATTTTGATTTGATTTTGAATCATTTTGTGTTATGTAAATATATTTTTATTAGTATTTATATTATTAATAATAGTTTATTAATTTAATTTTTGATCATTATTATAATATCTATCATTAAAATTATTTATATTGAATTTATACGATATATAATTAGTAAGATTAATATAATTATACATGGTATTCACATTTCAAAAAAATTTAAAAATTATTTTATTTTTAAAGGGTATAACCTTTAAAAATCAGAAAAAATCTAAAAAAAAATTTTATTTTTATTATATAAATAAAACCTATAAACCACTAAACTGGGATAACACATATAATAATTCATATATATCATTTTAATTTGTATTCATTATAATTTTAAATATTCATTTTAATTATTTATTAGTTTATTTTTTATAGAAATATTAATTACAAAATAAATAATGTGCGAGACAACAATGATTTTAATAATTTATTTTTAATCAAAAAAAAATATATAAGCTTATAAAAAGAAGTACAAATTTAAAAACAAAAAATTTTTATTTAGTAATATATTTACTTTGATTTTGAATCATTATATATAGGTTTTGCAATTATATTTTAATTTCTATCAATCATATTAAGAATAGTTTATTAATTTATTATTTGATCAATTTTATAATGTCTAACAACAAAATTACTTATATTGAATTTAAATGGCTTATAATTATTAAGATTATTATAACTTAATATTATATTTACATTTGAAAAAAATTTAAATATTATTATATTTTCCAAAGTTATAACATTCAAAAATGATAAAAAATAAAAAAAAATAATTTTTTTATTATTTAAATAAAACTTATAAACCACTAAATGCCTAAACATTTAAATCTCTAGACTCCTAAACCCCAAAACCCCCTAAATACTTAAACCATTAAACCTATATAACTTAATAATAAATAATAAATCTCATTTTTATTTGTATTCATTATAATTTTAAATATTATTTTAATTATTTTTAGTTTATTTTTATAGAAATATTAATTACAAAATAAATAATGAGTGAGTCATATAATTTAAATATATTATTTTTTATGAAAAAAATATAAGCTCATAAAATAAACAAAATTTCAAAAATTTAAAATTTTATTTAGTAATATAATTTACATTGATTTTGAATTATTTTGGGTTCTGCAAATATATTTTAATTAATATCTATCTTGTTAATAAAAGTTTATTAATTTTATTTTCGATCATTATAATAATATATATTAATAAAATTCTTTATATTAAATTTACATCAAATATAATTATTAAGATTATTATAACTAAGTATTGTATTCATATTTTAGAAAGATTAAAAAATTATTATATTCTCAAAGGTAAACTTTGAAAATCACGAAAATTCATAAAAATAAAATTTTTAGTTATTTCATTCTTAAAATAAAACCTATAAACACCTAAATGTCCAAACATATAAAGCAATAAACTCCTTAATCCCAAAACCACAAAAAACATAAATAATTAAATAGGTATACCCTAAATAATAAATCTTAAATCTCTTTTTAACAGTATTCATTATAATTCTAAATATTCATTTTAATTATTTATCAATTTATTTTTATAGAAATATTAATTACAAAATAAATTATTTGTGAGACATATATAATTTAAATAATTTATTTTTCATCAAAAAAATATATATGCTTATAAAATGAGGCAGAATTTTTAAAATAAAAAATTATTATTTAGTAATATATCTTATTTTGATTTTGAATCATTTTAGATTCTACAATTATATTTTAATTTATATCATTCTTATTAATACTAGTTTATTAATTTATTTATTAATAATTATTATAATATCTATTAATAAAATAATTTATATTTAATTTACATTATATATTATTATTAAGATTATTATAACTAAATATTATATTCACATTTAAAAAAATTTAAAATTATTATATTTTCAAAGGTTACAACCTTCAAAAATTTAAAAAATCCAAATATTAAATTTATTGTTTTTTAATTCTTTTGATAATAACAATAAATCACTAAAGGTCTAAACACTTAAATCACTAAACTCATAAACCCAAAACACTTAAATACTTAAACCATTAAACCGGTATATAACCTTAATAATAAATAATAAATCTCATTTTTATTTGTATTCATTATAATTTTAAATAATTATTTTAATTATTTATTAGTTTATTATTATAGAATTATAAATTACAAAATAAATTATGAGTAAGACAAATTAATATAAATAATTTATTTATAATAATAAAAATATAAAGTTATAAAAAAGGAAAAACATTAAAAAAATTATTATTAAGTAATATATTTTACTTTAATTTTGAATAAATTTAGATTTAGCAAATATATTTTAAATAATATCTATCTTAATAATAATAGTTTATTAAATTTTTTTTGATCATTATTATAATATCTAGCAATGTAATTATTTATATTGAATTTAAATGACTTATTATTATTAAGATTATTATAACTAAATATTATATTTACATTTGAAAAAAAATTATTATATTTTCAAAGGTTATAACCTTCAAAAATTAAAAAAATAATAAAAATAAATTTTTTGTTATATCATTGTTTAAATAAAACTTATAAACCAATAAATGTCTAATCACTTAAACCTCTAAACTCCTAAACACAAAAGTCCCTAAATACTTAAACCTTTAAACTAGTAAACCTTAAATATAATTTAAATAATTTATTAAAATATTAATTACAAAATAAATTATGAGTGATACAAATATAATTTAAATAATTTACTTTTCATCAAAAAAAAAAAAGCTTATAAAAAGAAGCAAAACTATAAAAAATTTTTATTTAGTAATAAATTTTACTTGGATTTAGAATATTTTTAGGTTTTGCAAATATATTTTAATTTATATCTATCGTATTATTAATAGTATATTAATTTATTTTTTGATAATTGATATCATATCTATCAATAAAATTATTTATATTTAGTTTATATTATATATAATTATAATGATTATTTTTACTAAATATTGTATTCATATTTTTTAAAAATTTTGAAATTATTAAATTTTCAAAGGTTAGCTTTGAAAATGTGAAAAAATATCAAAAATAATTTTTTTGTAATTTCATTGTTTAAATAAAACCTATAAACCACTAAATGCCTAAAAACATAAATCGCTTAAGTCATAAATCAAAAAACCTCTAAATATTTAAAATATTAAACTGGTATACATTAATAATAATTCATAAATCTCATTTTAATTGTTATTCAGTACAATTTTAAATTTTTATTTTAATTATTTATCAGTTTATTTTTATAGAAATATTAATTACAAAATAAATTATTAGTGTGATAAATCTAATTTAAATTAGACTGGCATAACCAAAATAATAATGAATAAATCTCAATATTATTTTTTCATTATAATTTTAAATATTCATTTTAATTATTTATTTGTTTATTTTTATATAAATATTCATTTTAATTATTTATTTGATTATTTTTATATAAATATTAAATAAAAAATAAATTATGAGATAGAAAATTATAATTTATATAAATTAATTTTCATCAAAAAAATATGGACAAACTTTTTAAAAGAAAAAAAAATTTCAAAACAACAAATTATTATATAGTAATATATTTTGATTTCTTCTGAATCATTTTAGGATTTTTTATTATATTTTAATTGATATCTATCTTATTAATAATAGATAATTAATTTATTTTTTGATCATTTTTAGAATATTTATCAATAATATTGTTTATATTTAATTTATATGATATATAAATATAATGATTATTATAACTAAATATTGAATTCAAATTTGAAAAAAATTTAAAAATTATTATATTTTCAAATGTTATAACCTTTGAAAATATCAAAAAATAATAAAAATAAATATTTTGTTATTTAAATTTTTAAATAAAACCTATAAATCACTAAATGCATACATAGTAAAATCAGTAAACTCCTAAGGCCCATAATGCCTAAATACATAAACCATTAAACCGCTATATACTAATGAATTATTAAAAAATCTAATTTTTATTTCAATTTATTATTATTTTAAATATACATTTTAATTATTTATAAGTTTATTTTTATAGAAATATTTATTACAAAATAAATTATGAGTGCAAAAATATAATTTAAATATTTTTTTTAATCAATAAAAGTATTTACGCTTATATAATAAGTAAAAATTAAAAAATTAAAAATTATTATTAAGATATTTTACTTTATTATGAATCAATTTGGGTTTTGTAAATATTTTTTAATTAATATCTATCTTATTAAATAAAACCTATAAACCACTAAATGCCTAAAAACTCTAAATCGCTAAACTTTTAAAAGACAAAACCTCTAAATACTTAAACCATTAAACATGTATACATTAATAATAAATCATAAATATCATTTTAATTTTTATTCAGCATAATTTTTAATTTTTATTTTAATTAATTTACAATTTATTTTTATAGAAATATTAAATACAAAATAAATTATTAGTAAGACAGATCTACTTTAAATTAGACCAGTATACCTAAAATAATAAATAATAAATATCATTTTTTTAATTATAATTTTAAATATTCATTTTAATTATTTATTTGTTTATTTTTATATAAATATTAATTACAAAATATTTTATGAGTTACACAAATATAATTTATATAAATTATGATTCAAAAAAAAATATAGATAAACTTATTAAAAGAATAAAAAAATTAAAAACAAAAAATTATTATATAGTAATATATTTTACATTGTTTATGAATCAATTTAGGTTTTGTAATTATATTTTAATTGATATCTAACTTATTAATAATAGATTATTAATTTATTTTTTGATCATTATTATAATATTTATCAATAAAAATATTTACATTTAATTTATATGATATATAAATTTAATAATTATTATTACTAAATATTGTATATAAATTATATTTTCAATAACTTCTAAATCTCAAAAACTCTAAATAAATAAATTTTTTAAACATGTATATCCTAAATAATAAATAATAAATCTCATTTTTATTTTTTTCATTATAATTTTAAATATTCATTATAATTATTTATTTGTTTATTTTTATATAAATATTAATTATATAATGAATTATAAGTTAGACAAATATAATTTATATAAATTATGATTCAACAAAAAAATATAGATAAACTTATTAAAAGAAAAAAAAATTAAAAACAAAAAATTATTATATAGTAATATATTTTACATTGTTTATGAATCAATTTAGGTTTTGTAATTATATTTTAATTGATATCTAACTTATTAATAATAGATTATTAATTTATTTTTTGATCATTATTATAATATTTATCAATAAAAAATATTTACATTTAATTTATATGATATATAAATTTAATAATTATTATTACTAAATATTGTATATAAATTATATTTTCAATAACTTCTAAATCTCAAAAACTCTAAATAAATAAATTTTTTAAACATGTATATCCTAAATAATAAATAATAAATCTCATTTTTATTTTTTTCATTATAATTTTAAATATTCATTATAATTATTTATTTGTTTATTTTTATATAAATATTAATTATATAATGAATTATAAGTTAGACAAATATAATTTATATAAATTATGATTCAACAAAAAAATATAGATAAACTTATTAAAAGAAAAAAAAATTAAAAACAAAAAATTATTATATAGTAATATATTTTACATTGTTTATGAATCAATTTAGGTTTTGTAATTATATTTTAATTGATATCTAACTTATTAATAATAGATTATTAATTTATTTTTTGATCATTATTATAATATTTATCAATAAAAAATTTACATTTAATTTATATGATATATAAATTTAATAATAATTATTACTAAAAATTGTATTCACTTTTGAAAAAAATTTTAAAATTATAATATTTTCAAAGATTATAACCTTTGAACATATGAAAAAACATAAAAAAATTTTTTTTTATTATTTCATTGTTTAAATAAAATTTATAAATAACTAAATGCCTAAACACTTAAATCAATAAACTACAAAATCCCGATAACCCTATATAGATAATTGTTTAAACGTGTATACCCTAGATAATAATTAATAAATCTCATTTTTTATTTGTTTTCATTATAATTTAAAAAATTCATTTTGTTTATTTAGTTTTTTATTTATATATACATATTAATTATAAAATAAATTGTGAGTTAAAAATATAATTTATAAAAATTATTTTTCATCAAAAAATAGATAAGCTTATAAAAAGAATAAAAATTTAAAAACAAATAATTATTATTAAGTAATATATTTTGCTTTACTTTTGAATCATTTTAGGTTTTGATATTATATTTAAAGTAATATCAATCTTATTCATAATAGTTTTTTAATTTATTTTTTAATAATTATTAGAATATCTATCAATAAAATTGTTTATAGTTAATTTATATGATATATAATTATTATCATTATTATAAATAAATATTTATTCACTTTTCAAAAAAATTTAAAAATTATTATATTTTCAAAGGTTATAACCTTTGAAAATATCAAAAAATAATATAAATAATTTTTTTTTATTTTTTTTAAAATAAAAACTATAAACCACTAAATTCATACAGAGTTAAATCAGTAAACTCCTAAACCATGTAATGCCTAAATACATAAACCATTAAGCTGCTAAATACTACTTAATAATTAATAAATCTAATTTTTATTTCTATTTATTATAATTTTAAATATTCATTTAATTATTTATTAGTTTATTTTTATAGAAATATTTATTACAAAATAAATTATGAGTGCGCAAATATAATTTAATTAATTATTTTTAATAAAAAAAATATACGCTTAAAAAAAGTATAAATTTAAAAATTTAAAATTATTTAAATAATATATTTTACTTTAATTTTGAATCAAATTGCATTTTGTAAATATTTTTTAATTAATATCTATCTTTTTATTTATAGTTTATTAATTTAATTTTTGATCATTATTATATTATCTATCAATAAAATTGTTTATATTGAATTTATATTATATATAATTATTAATATTATTATAACTAAATATTATATTCACATTTCAAAAAATTGTAAATATTATTATATTTTCAAAGGTTATACCCTATAAAAATGATAACAAATTATAGAAAATTTTTTGTTATTTTATTTTTTTAATAAAACCTATAAACCACTAAAAGACTAAAAACATAAATAGCTAAACTCCTAAACAACAAAACCTCTAAATACTTATTCGATTAAACTAGTATAGATTAATAATAAATAATAAATCTTATTTTAAATTTTATTCAGTATAATTTCAAATTTTTATTTTAATTATTTATCAGTTTATTTTTATAGAAATATTAATTACAAAATAAATTATTTGTGAGACAGATCTAATTTAAATTAAAACAGTATCCCTAAATAATAAATAATAAATCTCTTTTTTTTCATTATAATTTAAATATTCATTTTTATTATTTATTTGTTTATTTATATATAAATATTAATTACAAAATAAATTGAGCTAGACAAAAATAATTTATATAAATTATTTCTCATCAAAAAATTCTAGATAAACTTTCTAAAAAAAATTTTCAAAACAAAAAATTATTATATAGTAATATATTTGCTTTTCTTCTGAATCATTTTAGGTTTTGTAATTATATTTTAATTGATATCTATCTTATTAATAATAGATTATTAATTTATTTTTTGATCATTATTATAATATTTATCAATAAAATTGTTTATATTCAATTTACATGATATATAATTATAAAGATTATTATAACTAAATATTATATTTACATTTGAAAATAATTTAAAAATTATTAAATTTTTAAAGGTTATCATCTTTGAAAATGAGACAATCACAAAAATAAATTTTTTGTTATTATATTGTTTATATAAAACCTATAAACTACTAAATGCCAAAACACTTAAATCATTAAACTTCTAAACCCCAAAAATCTTAAATACTTAAACATTTAACCCATCTTTAAAGGTTAAAGTATTTATAAATAATATAAAAATATTTATAAATAAATAATAGTTTATTAATTTATTTTTTGATCATTATTATATTTATATTTATATTTAGTTTATTAATATATATCAATAAAGTTGTTTATTTTTAATTTACATGATATATAATTATTAAGTTTATTATAACTAAATATTGTATTCATATTTGAAAAAAATTTAAAAAGTATTATATTTATAAAGGTTATAACCTTCAAATTTGAAAAAAAAATTGAAAAATAATTTTTTTGTTATTTCATTATTTAAATAAAACATATAAACTACTAAATGCCTAAAAAATTAAATCACTAAACTCCTAAACTCTTAAATACTTAAACCAATAAACCGGTATACCCTAAATTATAATAGGTATTCATTATAATTGTAACCTTGAAAATGGGAAAATATCATAAAAATAATTTTTTTGTATTATTTAAATAAAACCTATAAACCACAAAATTCCTAAATACTTAAATTACTAAACTCCTAAACCCTGATACTGATGCACCACACACACATAGCGATGGACCACAGTACACACATGCACATATTATTGTCCATTTTGGTGTAGCATTTAGAGGGGACAACAAGTCCTGAAAGTAGCCAGAAGTATGTGCCACCAGCTTGTAGAGGGCCCCACAAGCAAACCACGATGATAACATTCAGACAACTGACGAGACCGAGCAAAGTGGTCGAGAGTAAACCCAAGAGTGGCTCAGAGTGGGTCCCACTAGCCCTATCAGGCAGCATAGAGGGCCACCCAACTGTCATCCAACAGGAGTAGTGGGTAATCCATGATTAATTGGAGAGTCGGCAATATCCGAAGCATCACCAAGAAGGAACAGTAAGCAATGGAGTCCATACCAGCCACACGGGAGAGAAAGATTTAAACTTGTAGTTTAAGTTTGTAGTCTTATTTTTATTTTGGACTTTATATGCACCATGTACTTGGAGAGACGGATCATGACATACTCACACACAATGTATGTTCTCTATGTAGCATGCAATGAGGGCAACTAGAAACATGAGTATCTCTAAGTGGGCCCACTAATAGATTTTGTAAATACACATTAGGCGATGCAACACTCCCGGGAGCAGAAGACCCATCTTTTATAGCATTTTGTAATTTTACTTTATTCTAGGTTAGTTGTACGCGTAGATAATTAGACTATGAGATGGACCTAATCACACATGCACACCGATGCATGCATATTTTTTGATATTTTGCTGGTGCAACATACAGCCACTTCTTGGAGATCGAGGAGGAAGCATTCTAACCCAAGAGATACTCTTTTGAGGATCATTGGAGCAGAAAAATGTGGAATTCAGATGTGAGAATGAATTGAAAAAGTGTCGTAGAAATGGACTTGTGGATTTATGGGTATTCAGTTTAACATGTATTCAATTGAAAAAGAATGACATAGGCAAATGCTTGATGTTGCATGTCACAGACATGCACAATCTTATATTTGCATAGTTTTAATATGGTGCATCATTCAGGTTCTTCCAAATGGCTTGGACAAATCCAAATGGAAAGGACACAGTTAGCATAATGACTCAATGCCAACTCTGAAGTCCGGCAATGCCAGGTGATTTTAGTTGTATTCGTATGCTTCGAATTATTAGGCATTATATTTTTTTATGTATTTTATGCATAGAATCATTAAGGTGCATAGGATTTGGTGGGCTGGCCTAAATTGTTCAGCTTTTTAGTCTCTTGTAAGTTGTGTGTCTAAATGATAAATAAAGTGTATATTTTCCAAAAAAAAACAAAAAAAAACTATAAACCCTAAACTTTAAATCCTAAACCTTAAACCATAAACTATAACCCCAACCCATAAACCCTAATTCCTAAATATCATGTTTTGCACTTTTATAATCAAATGACTAAGTGTTAAATTTAAATTGAAATTTACATCTTTTAGCAATGTCACAGATTTATCTTTTTGTATATGTAAGACAAAGTCATGACTCAAGGGGTGAGTTATGGATTTAGTATTTTCTTGCTTTAGATTATTGTAGCATTAGCAATGGTCATGATTGTATATTTTATCTTTAGAACACAAAATTATATCGATGAGAATATGCCATAACTTGTATCTCTCTGTTGAACATATTGTTATGGAACTAAGAATGATCATAAATACATATTTAATCACTATAATACTGGGTCACAGTATTGGATATGACCATAGCTTGTGCATTTTATCTTTATATTGCAAAGGCATTGCACTAGGAATGATTGTAACTTTGGACATTCCTCAAGAGCAAAAGTCCTGACCCTAGATATAGTTAAAGCTCGATTACTTCTCTTTATAACTTTATATAGCTAAAATTCTTGGGATTGGAAATATCACTATAGCTTTTTCCTTTGATTTGTGACCTCAAGTGTAAATATGCAAGACTAATATTTAGAGCATTGATTAAAACCTTTTATACATTTGAATATGATTCATTTACACCTTTTTGGGTATTGTTAGCTTCTATACATAACTCATTTAATATAAAAAGAAAGAAATGATACTTTTCATATCCATGAGGATATAAAAAAAGGCTTAGACATACCAATTTACACCTTTTTGGGTATTTTGAGCTTGTATACATAACTCATTTAATATAAAAAGAAAGAAATGATACCTTTCATATCCATGAGGATATAAAAAAAGGCTTAGATATTCCAATAAAATAAATTTTTTGATTCTTGATTGAAAGAGAGCCCATACTTCTTGCCCTGCTCAAACCACCCTCGGGCTAGTTTGTTCTAATAGGCTACAAAATCATTATTTTTTTAGAGGTGAACTATGTTTTAAATAAATTGCTTTAAGTGTGTGCATGAGAGATATTTTAGAAGAAATTACAATAATCAATATAAATAGCATCCTCAACAACTAGATATTTCAACACACAGGGATACAACTTTGGTTTAGTCTGTTAGCGTACATGAGTCAAATTACCTTTGATAGCACAGTGATTCAACATCAAATATGATGAGACATAATAGAGATAAAGTAAAAGCTCCTATTATTTTGGTTAGAGCTTTAGCAATCATTCTAGAGTTGAGAGACGAATAAAATAAATTATTTTAATTATTCAGTATAATTTTAATTTTAATTTTAATTATTTATCAGTTTATTTTTATAGAAATATTAATTACAAAATAAATTATTAGTGAGACTGATCTAATTTAAATTAAACCTGTATATCCTATATAATAAAGAATAAATCTCATTTTTTTCCATTTTAATTTTAAATATTCAAATTTTATTATTTATTTTTTATTTTAATATAAATATTAATTACAAAATAAATTATCAGTTACACAAATAAAATTTATATAAATTAATTATTCATTAAAATAATATAGATAAACTTTTTAAAAGAAATAAAAAATTTCAAAACAAAAAATTATTATATAGTAAGATATTTTGTTTTGCTTATGAATCATTTTATGTTCTGTAAATATATTTTAATTGATATTTATCATATTAATAATAGATTATTAATTTATTTTTTCATCATTATTAGAATATTTATCAATAAAAATGTTTATATTGAATTTATATGATATATAAATATAATGATTATTATAACTAAATATTGTATTCACTTTTGAAAAAAATTTTAAAATTATTACATTTTCAAAGGTTATAACCTTTGAAAATGTTATAAAATAAAAAAAAATAAATTTTTTGTTATTTCTTTTTTTAAATAAAACCTCTAGATCATTAAATGCTTACTTACTTAAATCAGTAAGCTCGTATATCCCGAAACCCCTAAATACATAAAACTTTAAACAGCTATATACTACTTAATAAATAATAACTCTCATTTTTATTTCTATTTATTATAATTTTAAATATTAATTTTAATTATTTATAGTTTAATTTTTTAGAAAAATTAATTACAAAATAAATTTCGAGTGAAACAAATATTATTTAAATAATTTATTTTTTTTAAAAAAATATAAGCTTATAAAAAGAAGGAAAATTATAAAAATTAAATATTATTATTTAGTAATATATTTTGATTTGATTTTCAATCATTTTGTGTTATGTAAATATATTTTAATTAATATTTATATTATTAATAATAGTTTATTAATTTAATTTTTGATCATTATTATTTTATCTATCATTAAAATTATTTATATTGAATTTATATGATAGATAATTAGTAAGATTAATATTATTATACATGGTATTCACATTTCAAAAAATTTTAAAAATTATTTTATTTTCAAAGGTTATAACCTTTGAAAATCAAAAAAAATCAAAAATAGAATTTTAAATTTTTATTATATAAATAAAACCTATAAACCACTAAATAATCAAAACATTAAACCGGCATACCATATATAATAAATCATAAATCTCATTTTAATTTGTATTCATTATAATTTTAAATATTCATTTTAATTATTTATTAGTTTATTTTTTAGAGAAATATCAATCACAAAATAAATAATGAGTGAGACAAATATAATTTTAATAATTTATTTTTAATCAAAAAAAAGCTTATATAAAGAAGTAAAAATTTAAAAACAAAAAATTATGATTTAGTAATATATTTTACTTTGATTTTGAATCATTATATATTGGTTTCGCAATTATATTTTAATTGCGATCAATCTTATTAATAATAGTTTATTAATTTATTATTTGATCATTTTTATAATATCGAACAATAAATTTACTTATATTCAATTAAAATGACTTATAATTATTAAGTTATTATAACGAAATATTATATTTACATTTGAAAAAAAATTAAAAATTATTTTATTTTCAAAGGTTATAACCTTCAAAAATGATAAAAAAATCCCAAAAATAATTTTTTTATTATTTTATTATTTAAATAAAACTTATAAACCACTTAATGACTAAACATTTAAATCTCTAGACTCCTAAACCCCAAAACCCCCTAAATACTTAAACCATTAAACCTATATAACCTAAAAAATTAATAATAAATCTCATTTTTATTTCTATTTATTATATTTTTAAATATTCAATTTAATTATTTTTTTAGTTTATTTTTATAGAAATATTAATTAAAAATTAAATAATGAGTGAGATAGATATAATTTAAATAAATAATTTTAATGAAAAAAATATAAGCTTATAAAAAATAAACAAAATTTCAAAAATTTAAAATTTTATTAATTAATATAATTTACTTTGATTTTGAATTATTTTTGGTTCTACAAATATATTTTAATTAATATCTATCTTAATAATAGTTTATTAATTTATTTTTTGATCATTATTATAATATATATTAACACAATTTTTTATATTGAAACTACAATAAATATAATTATTAAGATTATTATAACTAAGTAGTGTATTCAAATTTAGAACTATTAAAAAATTATTATATTTTTAAAGGTCTTAACCTTTGAAAATCACGAAAATTCATAAAAATAAATTTTTTGTTATTTCATTGATTAAATAAAACCTATAAACACTAAAATGTGTAAACATATAAATCAATAAACTTTTTAACCCCAAAACAACAAATAAATTAAACAAGTAAATAGTTATACCCTAAATTATAAATCATAAATCTCATTTTTTTTTAGTATTTATTATAATTTTTAATATACATTTTAATTATTTATTGGTTTAATTTTATAGAAATATAAATTAAAAAATAAATTATTAGTGAGACAAATATAATTTAAATAATTTATTTTTCATCAAAAAATATATAGGCTTATAAATGGATACAAAAATTTAAAAATTTAAAAATTTAAAATTAATACTTAGTAAAATAATTCAATTTGATTTTGAGTCATTTTAGGTTTTTCAAATATATTTTAAACAATATTTATCTTATTAATAATTTGTTATTACTTTTTTATGATCATTATTATAATAAATATCAATAAAATAGTTTATATTGAATTTATATTATATATAATTATTATGATTTTTATAACTTTATATTGTATTCACTTGAAACATTAAATTTTTTTTTTTATTAATTTTTATGATCATTATTATAACTTCATATTGAATTTTAGGTTAAAAATTATTATATTTTCAAAGGTAACTTCAAAAATTAGAAAAAATAACAAAAATAAATTTTTTGTTATTTTATTTTTTATATAAAACCTATAAACCACTAAATGACTAAATACTAAAATGACTAAACTCCTACAGCCTAGAGCCCATAAATACTTAAAACATTAAATTAGTATAGTCTAAATAATAAATCATAAATTTCAGTTTTATTAGTATTCATTATAATTTTAAATATTCATTTTAATTATTTATCAATTTATTTTTATAGAAATATTAATTACAAAATAAATTATTAGTGCGACATATATAATTTAAATAATTTATTTTTCATCAATAAAAATGCTCATAAAAAAGGCAAAATTTTAGAAATAAAAAATTATTATTTAATAATATATCTTATTTTGATTTTGAATTATTTTAGATTTTACAATTATATTTTAATTTATATCATTCTTATAAATACAAGTTTATTTTTTTATTTATTGATCATTATTTAATATATCATTATTTAATATCTATCAATAAAATTATTTTTATTGAGTTTACATTATATATAATTATTATGATTATTATAACTAAATATTATATTCGCATTTTAAAAAAATTAACAATTATTATATTTTCAAAGGTTACAACCTTCAAAAATTAAAAAAAATCAAAAAATTAAATTGTGTTTTTTCATTCTTAAAAATAACTATAAATCACTAAAGGTCTAAACAATTAAATCACTAAACTCCTAAACCACAAAACACCTAAATAATTAAACCATTAAATCGGAATATCCTGAATAATAAATAATAAATCTCAATTTTATTTGTAATCATTATAATTTTAAATATTCATTTTAATTATTTAGTAGTTTATTATTATAGAATTATAAATTACAAAATAAATTATGAGTACGACAAATATAATTTAAATAATTTATTTTTAATAACAAAATATAAAGTTATAAAAAAAGCAAAACATTAAAAAAACTATTATTTAGTAATATATTTTACTTTGATTTGAATAAATTTAGATTTTGCAAATACTTTTTAAATTATAACTATTTTATTAATTTTTTTGATCATAATTATAATATCTAGCAATATAATTATTTATATTGAATTTAAATGAATTATAATTATGAAGATTAGTATAAATAAAAATTATATTTACATTTGAAAAAAATTTAAAAATTATTATATTTTCAAAGGATATAATCTTCACAAATTAGAAAAAATAATATAAATAAATTTTTTTCTATATCAGTGTTTAAATAAAACTTATAAACCACTAAATGCATAAACACTTAAACATCTAAACTCCTAAACACGAAAGCCCCTAAATAATTAAATGTTTAAACTCATATACCTTAAATATAATTTAAATAATTTATTAAAATATTAATTACAAAATAAATTGTTAGTGATACAAATATAATTTAAATAAATTATTTTTCATCAAAAAAATATATAACCGTATAAAAAGAAGCAAAAACTATAAAACAAAAATTATTATTTAGTAATAAATTTTAGTTGGATTTTGAATAATTTTAGGTTTTGCATTAATATTTTAATTTATATCCATCATAATAATAATAACATATTAATTTATTTTTTGATAATTGATATCATATCTATGAATAAATTTGTTTATATTTAGATTATATTATATATAATTATATTGATTATTATTACTAAATATTGTATTCACATTTTTAAAAATTTTAAAATTATTATATTGTCAAAGGTTATAACCTTTGAAAATGTGAAAAAATATCAAAAATAATTATTTTGTAATTTCATTTTTTAAACAAAACTTATAAACCACTAAATGCCTAAAAACATAAATTGCTAAAGTCCTAAATGACAAAACCTCTAAATACTTAAAATATTAAATTGGTATACATTAATAATAATTCTTAAATATCTTTTAAATTTTTATTCAGTATAATTTTAAATTTTTATTTTAATTATTTATCAGTTTATTTTTATTGAAATATTAATTACAAAATAAATTATTAGAGTGATAGATATAATTTAAATTAAACTGGTATACCCTAAATAATAAAGAATAAATCTCATTTTTTTTTCATTATAATTTTAAATATTCATTTTAATTATTTATTTGTTTATTTTTATATAAATATTAATTAAAAAATAAATTATGAGTTAGACAAATATAATTTATATAAATTATTTTTCATCAAAAAAAATATAGATAAACTTATTAAATGAAAAAAAAATTAAAAACAAAAAATTAATATATAGTAATATAATTTGCTTTGCTTCTGAATCATTATAGGTTTTATAATTATATTTTATTTCATATCTATCTTATTAATAATAGATTATTAATTTATTTTCTGATCTTTATTAGAATATTTATTTCATTTTAATTATTTATTAGTTTATTTATATATAAATTTTTATTACAAAATAAATTATGAGTGCAACAAATATAATTTAAATAATTTATTTTTAATAAAAAAATATATATGCTTATAAAAGAAGTAAAAATTTAAAAATTAAAAATTTTTATTCAATAATATTTTTTACTTTAATTTTGAATAAATTTCGAAATACTTTTTTATTAATATCTATCTTATTATTAATAGATTATTAATTTAATTTTTGATCTTTATTATAATATCTATCAATAAAATTGTTGATATTGAATTTATTTGATATATAATTATTAATATTATTATAACTAAATATTGTATTCACATTTCAAAAAATTTTAAATATTATTATATTTTGAAAGGTTATAACCTATGAAAATGACAAAAAATTAAATTTTTTTTTTGTTATTTTATTATTTAGATAAAACCTATAAACCATTAAATGCCTAAAAACCTAAATCACTAAACTCTAAAAGACAAAACCTCTAAATACTTAAACCATTAAACTAGTATACATTAATAATAAATCATAAATATCATTTTAATTTTTATTCAGTATAATTTTAAATTTTTATTTTAATTATTTATCAGTTTATTTTTATAGAAATATTAATTACAAAATAAATTATTAGTGAGACATATATAATTTAAATTAGACCGGTATACCTAAAATAATAAATAATAAATCTCATTTTTTTATTATAATTTTAAATATTCATTTTAATTATTTATTTGTTTATTTTTATATAAATATTAATTAAAAATTAAATTATGAGTTAGACAAATATAATATATGTAAATTATTTTTAATCAAAAAAATATAGATAAACTTTTTAAAATAAAAAAAAATTACAAAACAAAAAATTATTATATAGTAACATATTTTGGTTTTCTTATGAATCATTTATTGTTTTATAATTATATTTTAATTGATATCTATCTTATTAATAATAGATTATTAATTTATTTTTTAATCATTATTAGAATATTAATCACTAAAATTATTTATATTGAATTTATATGATATATAAATATAATGATTATTAAAACTAAATATTAAATTCGCTTTTAAAAAAAATTTAAAAATTATTATATTTTCAAAGGTTATAACCTTTGAAAATATCAAAAAATAATAAAAATAAATTTTTTGTTATTTTATTTTTTAAATAAAACCTATAAACAACTAAATGCATACACAATTAAATTAGTATACTCCTAAACCCTGTAATACCTAAATACATAAACCATTAAACAACTATATAGTAATAATAATTAATAAATCTAATTTTTATTTCTATTTATTATAATTTTAAATATTCATTTAATTATTTATTAGTTTATTTTTATAGAAATATTTATTACAAAATAAATTATGAGTAAGTCAAATACAATATAAATAATATACTTTTAAGAACAAAAAATATAAACATATAAAAAGAAGCAATACATCAAAAACATTATTATTTAGTAATTTATAATATTTGATTTTGAATCAATTTAGGTTTTGCAAATATATTTTAAATAATATATATCTTATTTATAATAGTTTAAATAAAATTAAATTTTCAAAACTAAATATAGTATTCACATTTAAAAAAAAAAAATTAAATTGTTATATTTTCAAATGTTATAACCTTAAAAAATGAGAAAAAATAACAAAAAATCAATTTTTTGTTATATCATTATTTAAATAAAACTTATAAACCATTAATTACCTAAACACATAAATCTATAAACTCCTAAACCCCGAAGCCCCTAAATACATAAACCTTTAAACTCATAAATGTTAAATATAATTTAAATAATTTATAGAAATATTAATTACAAAATAAATTATGAGTGATACTAATATAATTTAAATATTATATTTTTCATCAAAAAAGCATATAAGCTTATAAAATGATGCAAAAACTAAAAAAAAATTATTATTTAGTAATAAATTTTACTTTGATTTTGAATCATTTTAGGTTTTTAAATTATATTTTAATTTATATCTATCATATTAATAATAGTTTATTAATTTATTTTTTGATAATTGATATAATATCTATCAATAAAATTGTTTATATTTAGTTGATATTATATATATTTATAATAATTATTATTACTAAAAATTGTATAAACATTTTTAAAAGATTTTAAAATTATTATATTTTCAAATGTTATAACCTTTGAAAATGTGAAAAAATATCAAAATTTATTTTTTTGTTATTTAATTGTTTAAATAAAATCTATAAACAACTAAATGCCTAAAAACATAAATCGCTAAAGTCATAAATGAAAAAACCTTCAATACTTAAAATATTAAACTGGTATACATTAATAATAATTCATAAATCTCATTTTAATTTTATTCAGTATAATTTTAAATTTTTATTTTAATTATTTATCAGTTTATTTTTATAGAAATATTAATTACAAAATAAATTATTACTGAGACAGATCTAATTTAAATTAGACTGGTATACCCAAAATAATAAAGAATAAATCTCAATATTATTTTTTGATTATAATTTTAAATATTCATTTTAATTATTTATTTGTTTATTTTTATATAAATATTAATTAAGAAATAAATTATGAGTTAGACAAATATAATTTATATAAATTAATTTTCATCAAAAAAATATGGATAAACTTTTTAAAAGAAAAAAAATTTCAAAACAATAAATTATTATATAGTAATATAATTTGAATTCTTCTGAATCATTTTAGATTTTTTTATTATATTTTAATTGATAGCTATCATATTAATAATAGATTATTAATTTATTTTTTGATCATTTTTAGAATATTTATCAATAATAATGTTTATATTGAATTTATATGATATATAAATATAATGATTATTATAATTAAATATTGAATTCATATTTGAAAAAAATTTAAAAATTATTATATTTTCAAAGGTAATAAACTTTGAAAATATCAAAAAATAATAAAATAAATATTTTTTTATTTTAATTTTTAAATAAAACCTATAAACCACTAAATACATACATAGTAAAATCAGAAAACTCTTAAGGCCGGTAATGCCTAAATACATAAACCATTAAGCTGCTATATGCTACTTAATAATTAAGAAATCTAATTTTTATTTTAATTTATTATTATTTTTAAAATTCATTTTAAATATTTATCAATTTATTTTATATAAATATTTATTACAAAATAAATTGTGAGTGCGACAAATATAATTTAAATAATTTATTTTTAATCAAAAAAAATATATACGATTATAAAATAAGTAAAATTTTAAAAATTAAAAAAATTATCCAGTAATATTTTTTACTTTAATTTTGAATCTATTTGGGTTTTCTAAATATTTTTTAATTAATATCTATCTTATTATTAATAGTTTATTAATTTAATTTTTGATCATTATTATAATATCTATCAATAAAATTGTTTATATTGAATTTATACGATATATAATTATTAAAATTATTATAACTAAATATGGTATTCACATTTGCAAAAATTTTAAATATTATTATATTCTCAAAGTTTATAACCTATGAAAATGACAAAAAATTACAAATTTTTTTTTGTCATTTTATTGTTTAAATAAAACCTATAAACCACTAATTACCTAAATACATAAATCGCTAAACTCCTAAATGACAAAACTTCTAAATACTTAAACTATTAAATTGGTATAAATAAATAATAAATCATAAATCTCATTTTAATTTTTATTAAGTGTAATATAAAATTTAATTTTAATTATTTATCAGTTTATTTTTATAGAAATATTAATTACAAAATAAATTATTAGTGAGATAGATCTATTTTAAATAATTTATTTTTTATCAAAAAAAAATATGCTTATAAAAAGAGGCAAAATTTTAAAAACAAAAATTTATTAAAATGAAATTTATTATTTATTATTAATGTATACCTATTTAATAGTTTAAGTATTTAAAGGTTTTGCTGTATAGGTGTTTATAGATTCATATTTTTAGGCATTTAGTGGTTTATATGTTTTATTTAAACAATAAAATTACAAAATATAATTTATAATTTTTTGTCATTTTCATAGGTAACCTTTGAAAATATAATAATATTTAAAATTTTTTGAAATGTGAATACAATATTTAGTTATAATAATTTTAATAAATAGATATCATATAAATTCAATATAAACACTTTTAATGATAGATATTATAATAATGATAAAAATTAAATTAATAAAATACTAATAATAAGATAGATATTAATTAAAAAATATTTACAAAACCCAAATTGATTCAAAATTAATGTAAAAAATATTATTGGATAATAATTTTTAATTTTTAAATTTTTATTTCTTTTGTAAGCGTTTATATTTTTTTTATTAAAAATAAATTATTTAAATTATATTTGTCGCACTCATAGTTTATTTTGTAATAAAAATTTATATAAAAATAAACTAATAAATAATTAAAATGAATATTTAAAATTATAATAAATTGAAATAAAAATTAGATTTCTTAATTATTAAGTAGTATATAGCAGTTTAATAGTTTATGTATTTATGCATTACGGTCTCTAGGACTTTACAGATTTAACTGTGCATGCATTTAGTGGTTTATAGGTTTTATTTAAAAAATGAAATAACAAAAAATTTATTTTTTTTTATTTTTTCATATTTTCAAAGGTTATAACCTTGGAAAATATAATAATTTTAAAAGTTTTTTCAAAAGTGAATACAATATTTAGTTATAATAATCATTATATTTATATATCATATAAATTCAATATAAACATTTTTATTCATAAATATTCTAATAAATATGAAAAAATAACTGAATAATCTATTATTAATAAGATAGATATCAATTAAAGTATATTTACAAAACCTAAAATGATTCAGAAGCAAAGCAAAATATATTACTATATAATAATTTTTTGTTTTGAAATTTTTTTTTATTTTAAAAAGTTTATCTATATTATTTTGGTGAAAAATAATTTATATAAATTATATTTGTGTAACTAATAATTTATTTTGTAATTAATATTTATATAAAAAAAATAAATAAATAATTAAATTTAAATATTTAAAATTAAAATGAAAAAAATGAGATTTATTCTTTATTATTTAGGATATACCGGTTTAATTAAATTTAGATCTGTCACTAATAATTTATTTTGTAATTAATATTTCTATAAAAATAAACTGATAAATAATTAAAATAAAAATTAAAATTATAATGAATAATTAAAATAATTTATTTTGTTCCTCTCTCAACTCTAGAATGATTGATAAAGCTCTAACCAAAATAATAGGAACTTTTACTTTATCTCTATTATGTCTCATCATATTTGATGTTGAATCACTAGGCTATCAAAGGTAATTTGACTCATGTATGCTAACAGACAAAACCAAAGTTGTACCCCTATGTGTTGAAATAGCTAGTTGTTGAGGATGCTATTTATATTGTTATTGTAATTTCTTCTAAAATATCTCTCATGCACACACTCAAAGCAATTTTTTTTAAACATAGTTCACCTCTAAAAAAATAACCACCTTGTAGCCTATTAGTACAAACTACTTCTTAGGTGGTTTGAGCATAGCAAGAATTATGGGCTCTCTTTCAATGAAGAATGAAAAAATTTATTTTATTGGCTTGTATAAGCCTTTTTTTTATATCCGCATGGATATGAAAAGTATCATTTCTTTCTTTTTATATTAAATAAGGTATGTATACAAGCTCACAATACCCAAAAAGGTGTAAATGAATCATATTTAAATGTATAAAAGGTTTTAATCATTGCTCAAAATATTAGTCTTGCATATTGACACTCGAGGTCACAAATCAAAGAAAAATGCCATAGTGATATTTCCAATCCCAAGAATTTTAGCTATAGAACATTATAATGAGTAGTACTAGAGCTTTTACTATATCTAGGGTCATGCCTTTTGCTCTTGAGGAATGTCCAAAGTTGCATTTATTCCTAGTGCAATGAATTTGCAATATAAAGATAAAATGCACAAGCTAAGGTCATATCCAATATTGTGACCCAGTATTATAGTGATTAAATATGTATTCATGATAATTCTTAGTGCCATAACAATATTTTAAACAAAGAGACACAAGTTATGGCATATTCTTATCGATATGATTTTGTGTTCTTGAGACAAATTATACAATCACGACCATTGCTAATGCTACGATAGTCTAAAGCAAGAAAGAGAAAAAATCAATAACTCACCCCTTGAGTCATGACTTTGTGTTACATATACAAAAAGATAAATCTGTGACATTCCTAAAAGTTGTGAATTTTAATTTAAATTTAACACTTAGTCATTTGATTATAAAAGTTCAAAACATGAGATTTAGGATTTAGGGTTTATGGACCAGAGATATAGTTTATGGTTTACTATTTAGGATTTAAAGTTAGTTTTTATGATTTTTTTGTTTTTTTTTTGGAAAATACACACTTTATTTATCATTTAGGCACACAACTTACAAGAGACTAAAAAGCTGACTAATATAGGCATGCCCACCAAATCATATGCACCTTAATGATCATAAATACATATTTAATCACTATAATACAGGGTCACAGTATTGGATAAGACCATAGCTTGTGCATTTTATCTTTATTTTGCAAAGTCATTGCACTAGGAATGATTGTAACTTTGGACATTCCTCAAGAGCAAAAGTCATGACCCTAGAAATAGTTAAAGCTCGAGTACTACTCTTTATAACTTTCTATAGCTAAATTTCTTGGGATATGAAATATCACTATGGATTTTTATTTTGATTTGTGACCTCAAGTGTCAATATGCAAGACTAATATTTTGAGCAATGATTAAAACCTTTTATACATTTGAATATGATTCATCTACACCTTTTTGGGTATTGTTAGCTTCTATACATAATTCATTTTATATAAAAAGAAAGAAATGATACTTTTCATATCCATGAGGATATAAAAAAAAAGGCTTAGACATACCAATTTACACCTTTTTGGGTATTTTGAGCTTGTATACATAACTCATTTAATATAAAAAGAAAGAAATGATACCTTTCATATCCATGAGGATATAAAAAAAGGCTTAGATATTCCAATAAAATAAATTTTTTGATTCTTGATTGAAAGAGAGCTCATACTTCTTGCCCTGCTCAAACCACCCTCGGGCTAGTTTGTTCTAATAGGCTACAAAATCATTATTTTTTTAGAGGTGAACTATGTTTTAAATAAATTGCTTTAAGTGTGTGCATGAGAGATATTTTAGAAGAAATTACAATAATCAATATAAATAGCATCCTCAACAACTAGATATTTCAACACACAAGGATACAACTTTGGTTTAGTCTGTTAGCGTACATGAGTCAAATTACCTTTGATAGCATAGTGATTCAACATCAAATATGATGAGACATAATAGAGATAAAGTAAAAGCTCCTATTATTTTGGTTAGAGCTTTTGCAATCATTCTAGAGTTGAGAGACGAATAAAATAAATTATTTTAATTATTCAGTATAATTTTAATTTTAATTTTAATTATTTATCAGTTTATTTTTATAGAAATATTAATTACAAAATAAATTATTAGTGAGACTGATCTAATTTAAATTAAACCTGGTATATCCTATATAATAAAGAATAAATCTCATTTTTTTCCATTTTAATTTTAAATATTCAAATTTTATTATTTATTTTTTATTTTAATATAAATATTAATTACAAAATATATTATCAGTTACACAAATAAAATTTATATAAATTAATTATTCATTAAAATAATATAGTTAAACTTTTTAAAAGAAATAAAAAATTTCAAAACAAAAAATTATTATATAGTAAGATATTTTGTTTTGCTTATGAATCATTTTAGGTTTTATAAATATATTTTAATTGATATCTATCTTATTAATAATAGATTATTAATTTATTTTTTCATCATTATTAGAATATTTATCAATAAAAATGTTTATATTGAATTTATATGATATATAAATATAATGATTATTATAACTAAATATTGTTTTCACTTTTGAAAAAAATTTTAAAATTATTACATTTTCAAAGGTTATAACCTTTGAAAATGTTAAAAAATAAAAAAAATAAATTTTTTGTTATTTCTTTTTTTAAATAAAACCTATAGATCATTAAATACTTACTTACTTAAATCAGTAAGCTCGTAAATCCCGAAACCCCTAAATACATAAAACTTTTAACAGCTATATACTACTTAATAAATAATAACTATCATTTTTATTTCTATTTATTATAATTTTAAATATTAATTTTAATTATTTATAGTTTAATTTTTTAGAAAAATTAATTACATAATAAATTTCGAGTGAAACAAATATTATTTAAATAATTTATTTTTTTAAAAAAATATAAGCTTATAAAAAGAAGGAAAATTATAAAAATTAAATATTATTATTTAGTAATATATTTTGATTTGATTTTCAATCATTTTGTGTTCTGTAAATATATTTTAATTAATATTTATATTATTAATAATAGTTTATTAATTTAATTTTTGATCATTATTATTTTATCTATCATTAAAATTATTTATATTGAATTTATATGATAGATAATTAGTAAGATTAATATTATTATACATGGTATTCACGTTTCAAAAAATTTTAATAATTATTTTATTTTCAAAGGTTATAACCGTTGAAAATCAAAAAAAAATCAAAAATAGAATTTTAAATTTTTATTATATAAATAAAACCTATAAACCACTAAATAATCAAAACATTAAACCGGTATACCTTATATAATAAATCATAAATCTCATTTTAATTTGTATTCATTATAATTTTAAATATTCATTTTAATTATTTATTAGTTTATTTTTTAGAGAAATATCAATCACAAAATAAATAATGAGTGAGACATATATAATTTTAATAATTTATTTTTTATCAAAAAAAACCTTATATAAAGAAGTAAAAATTTTAAAACAAAAAATTATGATTTAGTAATATATTTTACTTTTATTTTGAATCATTATATATTGGTTTCGCAATTATATTTTAATTGCGATCAATCTTATTAATAATAGTTTATTAATTTATTATTTGATCATTTTTATAATATCGAACAATATATTTACTTATATTCAATTAAAATGACTTATAATTATTAAGTTATTATAACGAAATATTATATTTACATTTGAAAAAAAATTAAAAATTATTTTATTTTCAAAGGTTATAACCTTCAAAAATGATAAAAAATCACAAAAATAATTTTTTATTATTTTATTATTTAAATAAAACTTATAAACCACTTAATGACTTAACATTTAAATATCTTGACTCCTAATCCCCAAAACCCCCTAAATACTTAAACCATTAAACCTATATAACCTAAAAAATTAATAATAAATCTCATTTTTATTTGTATTTATTATATTTTTAAATATTCAATTTAATTATTTTTTAGTTTATTTTTATAGAAATATTAATTAAAAATTAAATAATGAGTGAGACAGATATAATTTAAATAAATTATTTTTAATGAAAAAAAATATAAGCTTATAAAAATAAACAAAATTTCAAAAATTTAAAATTTTATTAATTAATATAATTTACTTTGATTTTGAATTATTTTTGGTTCTACAAATATATTTTAATTAATATCTATCTTGATAATAATAGTTTATTAATTTATTTTTTGATCATTATTATAATATATATTAATACAATTTTTTATATTGAAACTACAATAAATATAATTATTAAGATTATTATAACTAAGTATTATATTCAAATTTAGAACTATTTAAAAATTATTATATTTTTAAAGGTCTTAACCTTTGAAAATCACGAAAATTCATAAAAATAAATTTTTTGTTATTTCATTGATTAAATAAAACCTATAAACACTAAAATGTGTAAACATATAAATCAATAAACTTTTTAACCCCAAAACAACAAATAAATTAAACAAGTAAAGAGTTATACCCTAAATTATAAATCATAAATCTCATTTTTTTTAGTATTTATTATAATTTTTAATATACATTTTAATTATTTATTGGGTTACTTTTATATAAATATAAATTAAAAAATAAATTATTAGTGAGACAAATATAATTTAAATAATTTATTTTTCATCAAAAAATATATAGGCTTATAAATGGATTCAAAAATTTAAAAATTTAAAATTAATATTTAGTAAAATAATTCAATTTGATTTTGAGTCATTTTAGGGTTTTCAAATATATTTTAAACAATATTTATTTTATTAATAATTGGTTATTACTTTTTTATGATCATTATTATAATAAATATCAATAAAATAGTTTATATTGAATTTATATTATATATAATTATTATGATTATTATAACTTCATATTGTATTCACTTGAAACATTAAATTTTTTGTTATTAATTTTTATGATCATTATTATAACTTCATATTGAATTTTAGGTTAAAAATTATTATATTTTCAAAGGTATCTTCAAAAATGAGAAAAAATAACAAAAATAAATTTTTTGTTATTTTATTTTTTATATAAAACCTATAAACCACTAAATTACTAAATACTAAAATGACTAAACTCCCAAAGCTAAAGCCCATAAATACTTAAAACATTAAATTAGTATAGTCTAAATAATAAATCATAAATTTCAGTTTTATTACTATTCATTATAATTTTAAATATTCATTTTAATTATTTATCAATTTATTTTTATAGAAATATTAATTACAAAATAAATTATTAGTGCGACATATATAATTTAAATAATTTATTTTTCATCAAAAAAATGCTCATAAAAAAGGCAAAATTTTAGAAATAAAAGATTATTATTTAATAATATATCTTATTTTGATTTTGAATTATTTTAGATTTTACAATTATATTTTAATTTATATCATTCTTATAAATACAAGTTTATTTTTTTATTTATTGATCATTATTTAATATATCATTATTTAATATCTATCAATAAAATTATTTTTATTGAGTTTACATTATATATAATTATTATGATTATTATAACTAAATATTATATTTGCATTTTAAAAAAATTAACAATTATTATATTTTCAAAGGTTACAACCTTCAAAAATTAAAAAAAATCAAAAAATTAAATTGTGTTTTTTCATTCTTAAAAAATAACTATAAATCACTAAAGGTCTAGACAATTAAATCACTAAACTCCTAAACCACAAAACACCTAAATAATTAAACCATTAAATCAGAATATCCTGAATAATAAATAATAAATCTCAATTTTATTTGTAATCATTATAATTTTAAATATTCATTTTAATTATTTAGTAGTTTATTATTATAGAATTATAAATTACAAAATAAATTATGAGTACGACAAATATAATTTAAATAATTTATTTTTAATAACAAAATATAAAGTTATAAAAAAAGCAAAACATTAAAAAAACTTTTATTTAGTAATATATTTTACTTTGATTTGAATAAATTTAGATTTTGCAAATACTTTTTAAATTATAACTATTTTATTAATTTTTTTGATCATAATTATAATATCTAGCAATATAATTATTTATATTGAATTTAAATGAATTATAATTATAAAGATTATTATAAATAAAAATTATATTTACATTTGAAAAAAATTTAAAAATTATTATATTTTCAAAGGATATAATGTTTACAAATTAGAAAAAAAATATATAAATAAATTTTTTACTATATCAGTGTTTAAATAAAACTTATGAACCACTCGATGCCTAAACACTTAAACATCTAAACTCCTAAACCCAAAAGCCCCTAAATACTTAAACGTTTAAACTCATAAACCTTAAATATAATTTAAATAATTTATTAAAATATTAATTACAAAATAAATTATTAGTGATACAAATATAATTTAAATATATTATTTTTCATCAAAAAAATATATAACCTTATAAAAAGAAGCAAAAACTATAAAATAAAAATTATTTTTTAGTAATAAATTTTACTTGGATTTTGAATAATTTTAGGTTTTGCATTAATATTTTAATTTATATCCATCATCATAATAATAACATATTAATTTATTTTTTGATAATTGATATCATATCTATGAATAAAATTGTTTATATTTAGTTTATATTATATATAATTATATTGATTATTATTACTAAATATTGTATTCACATTTTTAAAAATTTTAAAATTATTATATTGTCAAAGGTTATAACCTTTGAAAATGTGAAAAAATATCAAAAATAATTATTTTGTAATTTCATTTTTTAAACAAAACTTATAAACCACTAAATGCCTAAAAACATAAATTGCTAAAGTCCTAAATGACAAAACCTCTAAATACTTAAAATATTAAATTGATATACATTAATAATAATTCTTAAATATCTTTTAAATTTTTATTCAGTATAATTTTAAATTTTTATTTTAATTATTTATCAATTTATTTTTATTGAAATATTAATTACAAAATAAATTATTAGAGTGATAGATATAATTTAAATTAAACTGGTATACCCTAAATAATAAATAATAAATCACATTTTTTTTCATTATAATTTTAAATATTCATTTTAATTATTTATTTGTTTATTTTTATATAAATATTAATTAAAAAATAAATTATGAGTTAGACAAATATAATTTATATAAATTATTTTTCATCAAAAAAAATATAGATAAACTTATTAAATGAAAAAAAAATTAAAAACAAAAAATTAATATATAGTAATATAATTTGCTTTGCTTCTGAATCATTATAGGTTTTGTAATTATATTTTATTTCATATCTATCTTATTAATAATAGATTATTAATTTATTTTTTGATCTTTATTAGAATATTTATTTCATTTTAATTATTTATTAGTTTATTTATATATAAATTTTTATTACAAAATAAATTGTGAGTGCAACAAATATAATTTAAATAATTTATTTTTAATAAAAAAAATATACGCTTATAAAAGAAGTAAAAATTTAAAAATTAAAAATTTTTATTCAATAATATTTTTTACTTTAATTTTGAATAAATTTGGAAATATTTTTTAATTAATATCTATCTTATTATTAATAGTTTATTAATTTAATTTTTGATCATTATTATATTATCTATCCATAAAATTGTTAATATTGAATTTATTTGATATATAATTATTAATATTATTATAACTAAATATTGTATTCATATTTCAAAAAATTTTAAATATTATTATATTTTGAAAGGTTATAACGTATGAAAATGACAAAAAATTAAAATTTTTTTTGTTATTTTATTGTTTAAATAAAACCTATAAACCTCTAAATGCCTAAAAACCTAAATCACTAAACTCTAAAAGACAAAACCTCTAAATAGTTATACCATTAAACTAGTATATATTAATAATAAATAATAAATATCATTTTAATTTTTATTCAATATAATTTTAAATTTTTATTTTAATTATTTATCAGTTTATTTTTATTGAAATATTAATTACAAAATAAATTATTAGTGAGACATATATAATTTAAATTAGACCGGTATACCTTAAATAATAAATAATAAATCTAATTTTTTATTATAATTTTAAATATTCATTTTAATTATTTATTTGTTTATTTTTATATAAATATTAAATAAAAATTAAATTATGAGTTAGACAAATATAATATATGTAAATTATTTCTAATCAAAAAAATATAGATAAACTTTTTAAAATAAAAAAAAATTACAAAACAAAAAATTATTTTATAGTAACATATTTGGGTTTTTTTATGAATCATTTATTGTTTTGTAATTATATTTTAATTGAAATCTATCTTATTAATAATAGATTATTAATTTATTTTTTAATAATTATTAGAATATTAATCACTAAAATTGTTTATATTGAATTTATATGATATATAAATATAATGATTATTAAAACTAAATATTAAATTCGCTTTTAAAAAAAATTTAAAAATTATTATATTTTCAAAGGTTATAACCTTTGAAAATATCAAAAAATAATAAAAATAAATTTTTTGTTATTTTATTTTTTAAATAAAACCTATAAACAACTAAATGCATATACAATTAAATCAGTATACTCCTAAACCCTCTAATACCTAAATACATAAACCATTAAACAACTATATAGTAATAATAATTAATAAACTAATTTTTATTTCTATTTATTATAATTTTAAATATTCATTTAATTATTTATTAGTTTATTTTTATAGAAATATTTATTACAAAATAAATTATGAGTAAGTCAAATACAATATAAATAATATACTTTTAAGAACAAAAAAATATAAACATATAAAAAGAAGCAATACATCAAAAACATTATTATTTAGTAATTTATAATATTTGATTTTGAATCAATTTACGTTTTGCAAATATATTTTAAATAATATCTATCTTATTTATAATAGTTTAAAAAAATTATATTTTCAAAACTAAATATAGTATTCACATTTAAAAAAAATTAAATTTGTTATATTTTCAAAGGTTATAACCTTAAAAAATGAGAAAGAATAACAAAAAATCAATTTTTTGTTATATCATTGTTTAAATAAAACTTATAAACCATTAATTACCTAAACACATAAATCTCTAAACTCCTAAACCCCGAAGCCCCAAAATACTTAAACCTTTAAACTCATAAATGTTAAATATAATTTAAATAATTTATAGAAATATTAATTACCAAATAAATTATGAGTGATACTAATATAATTTAAATATTATATTTTTCATCAAAAAAGCATATAAGCTTATAAAATGATGCAAAAACTAAAAAAAAAATTATTATTTAGCAATAAATTTTACTTTGATTTTGAATCATTTTAGGTTTTTAAATTATATTTTAATTTATATCTATCATATTAATAATAGTTTATTAATTTATTTTTTGATAATTGATATAATATCTATCAATAAAATTGTTTATATTTAGTTGATATTATATATATTTATAATAATTATTATTACTAAAAATTGTATCAACATTTTTAAAAGATTTTAAAATTATTATATTTTCAAATGTTATAACCTTTGAAAATGTGAAAAAATATCAAAATTTATTTTTTTGTTATTTAATTGTTTAAATAAAATCTATAAACAACTAAATGCCTAAAAACATAAATAGCTAAAGTCATAAATGGAAAAACCTTCAATACTTAAAATATTAGACTGGTATACATTAATAATAATTCATAAATCTCATTTTAATTTTATTCAGTATAATTTTAAATTTTTATTTTAATTATTTATCAGTTTATTTTTATAGAAATATTAATTACAAAATAAATTATTACTGAGACAGATCTAATTTAAATTAGACTGGTATACCCAAAATAATAAAGAATAAATCTCAATATTATTTTTTTGATTATAATTTTAAATATTCATTTTAATTATTTATTTGTTTATTTTTATATAAATATTAATTAAGAAATAAATTATGAGTTAGACAAATATAATTTATATAAATTAATTTTCATCAAAAAAATATGGATAAACTTTTTAAAAGAAAAAAAAATTTCAAAACAATAAATTATTATATAGTAATATAATTTGAATTCTTATGAATCATTTTAGATTTTTTTATTATATTTTAATTGATAGCTATCATATTAATAATAGATTATTAATTTATTTTTTGATCATTTTTAGAATATTTATCAATAATAATGTTTATATTGAATTTATATGATATATAAATATAATGATTATTATAATTAAATATTGAATTCATATTTGAAAAAAATTTAAAAATTATTATATTTTCAAAGGTAATAAACTTTGAAAATATCAAAAAATAATAAAAATAAATATTTTTTTATTTTAATTTTTAAATAAAACCTATAAACCACTAAATACATACATAGTAAAATCAGAAAACTCTTAAGGCCGGTAATGCCTAAATACATAAACCATTAAGCTGCTATATGCTACTTAATAATTAAGAAATCTAATTTTTATTTTAATTTATTATTATTTTTAAAATTCATTTTAAATATTTATCAATTTATTTTATATAAATATTTATTACAAAATAAATTGTGAGTGCGACAAATATAATTTAAATAATTTATTTTTAATCAAAAAAAATATATACGATTATAAAATAAGTAAAATTTTAAAAATTAAAAAAAATTATCCAGTAATATTTTTTACTTTAATTTTGAATCTATTTGGGTTTTCTAAATATTTTTTAATTAATATCTATCTTATTATTAATAGTTTATTAATTTAATTTTTGATCATTATTATAATATCTATCAATAAAATTGTTTATATTGAATTTATACGATATATAATTATTAAAATTATTATAACTAAATATGGTATTCACATTTGCAAAAATTTTAAATATTATTATATTCTCAAAGTTTATAACCTATGAAAATGACAAAAAATTACAAATTTTTTTTTTCATTTTATTGTTTAAATAAAACCTATAAACCACTAATTACCTAAATACATAAATCGCTAAACTCCTAAATGACAAAACTTCTAAATACTTAAACTATTAAATTGGTATAAATAAATAATAAATCATAAATCTCATTTTAATTTTTATCAAGTGTAATATAAAATTTTTATTTTAATTATTTATCAGTTTATTTTTATAGAAATATTAATTACAAAATAAATTATTAGTGAGATAGATCTATTTTAAATAATTTATTTTTTATCAAAAAAAATATGCTTATAAAAAGAGGCAAAATTTTAAAAACAAAAATTTATTAAAATGAAATTTATTATTTATTATTAATGTATACCTATTTAATAGTTTAAGTATTTAAAGGTTTTGCTGTATAGGTGTTTATAGATTCATATTTTTAGGCATTTAGTGGTTTATATGTTTTATTTAAACAATAAAATTACAAAATATAATTTATAATTTTTTGTCATTTTCATAGGTAACCTTTGAAAATATAATAATATTTAAAATTTTTTGAAATGTGAATACAATATTTAGTTATAATAATTTTAATAAATAGATATCATATAAATTCAATATAAACACTTTTAATGATAGATATTATAATAATGATAAAAATTAAATTAATAAAATACTAATAATAAGATAGATATTAATTAAAAAATATTTACAAAACCCAAATTGATTCAAAATTAATGTAAAAAATATTATTGGATAATAATTTTTAATTTTTAAATTTTTATTTCTTTTGTAAGCGTTTATATTTTTTTTATTAAAAATAAATTATTTAAATTATATTTGTCGCACTCATAGTTTATTTTGTAATAAAAATTTATATAAAAATAAACTAATAAATAATTAAAATGAATATTTAAAATTATAATAAATTGAAATAAAAATTAGATTTCTTAATTATTAAGTAGTATATAGCAGTTTAATAGTTTATGTATTTATGCATTACGGTCTCTAGGACTTTACAGATTTAACTGTGCATGCATTTAGTGGTTTATAGGTTTTATTTAAAAAATGAAATAACAAAAAATTTATTTTTTTTTATTTTTTCATATTTTCAAAGGTTATAACCTTGGAAAATATAATAATTTTAAAAGTTTTTTCAAAAGTGAATACAATATTTAGTTATAATAATCATTATATTTATATATCATATAAATTCAATATAAACATTTTTATTCATAAATATTCTAATAAATATGAAAAAATAAATGAATAATCTATTATTAATAAGATAGATATCAATTAAAGTATATTTACAAAACCTAAAATGATTCAGAAGCAAAGCAAAATATATTACTATATAATAATTTTTTGTTTTGAAATTTTTTTTTATTTTAAAAAGTTTATCTATATTATTTTGGTGAAAAATAATTTATATAAATTATATTTGTGTAACTAATATTTTATTTTGTAATTAATATTTATATAAAAAGAATAAATAAATAATTAAATTTAAATATTTAAAATTAAAATAAAAAAAATGAGATTTATTCTTTATTATTTAGGATATACCGGTTTAATTAAATTTAGATCTGTCACTAATAATTTATTTTGTAATTAATATTTCTATAAAAATAAACTGATAAATAATTAAAATAAAAATTAAAATTATAATGAATAATTAAAATAATTTATTTTGTTCCTCTCTCAACTCTAGAATGATTGATAAAGCTCTAACCAAAATAATAGGAACTTTTACTTTATCTCTATTATGTCTCATCATATTTGATGTTGAATCACTAGGCTATCAAAGGTAATTTGACTCATGTATGCTAACAGACTAAACCAAAGTTGTACCCCTATGTGTTGAAATAGCTAGTTGTTGAGGATGCTATTTATATTGATTATTGTAATTTCTTCTAAAATATCTCTCATGCACACACTCAAAGCAATTTTTTTTAAACATAGTTCACCTCTAAAAAAATAACCACCTTGTAGCCTATTAGTACAAACTACTTCTGAGGTGGTTTGAGCATAGCAAGAATTATGGGCTCTCTTTCAATGAAGAATGAAAAAATTTATTTTATTGGCTTGTATAAGCCTTTTTTTATATCCGCATGGATATGAAAAGTATCATTTCTTTCTTTTTATATTAAATAAGTTATGTATACAAGCTCACAATACCCAAAAAGGTGTAAATGAATCATATTTAAATGTATAAAAGGTTTTAATCATTGCTCAAAATATTAGTCTTGCATATTGACACTCGAGGTCACAAATCAAAGAAAAATGCCATAGTGATATTTCCAATCCCAAGAATTTTAGCTATAGAACGTTATAATGAGTAGTACTAGAGCTTTTACTATATCTAGGGTCATGCCTTTTGCTCTTGAGGAATGTCCAAAGTTGCATTTATTCCTAGTGCAATGAATTTGCAATATAAAGATAAAATGCACAAGCTAAGGTCATATCCAATACTGTGACCCAGTATTATAGTGATTAAATATGTATTCATGATCATTCTTAGTGCCATAACAATATTTTAAACAAAGAGACACAAGTTATGGCATATTCTTATCGATATGATTTTGTGTTCTTGAGACAAATTATACAATCATGACCATTGCTAATGCTACGATAGTCTAAAGCAAGAAAGAGAAAAAATCAATAACTCACCCCTTGAGTCATGACTTTGTGTTACATATACAAAAAGATAAATCTGTGACATTCCTAAAAGTTGTGAATTTTAATTTAAATTTAACACTTAGTCATTTGATTATAAAAGTTCAAAACATGAGATTTAGGATTTAGGGTTTATGGACCAGAGATATAGTTTATGGTTTACTATTTAGGATTTAAAGTTAGTTTTTATGATTTTTTTGTTTTTTTTTTGGAAAATACACACTTTATTTATCATTTAGGCACACAACTTACAAGAGACTAAAAAGCTGACTAATATAGGCATGCCCACCAAATCATATGCACCTTAATGATCATAAATACATATTTAATCACTATAATACAGGGTCACAGTATTGGATAAGACCATAGCTTGTGCATTTTATCTTTATTTTGCAAAGTCATTGCACTAGGAATGATTGTAACTTTGGACATTCCTCAAGAGCAAAAGTCATGACCCTAGAAATAGTTAAAGCTCGAGTACTACTCTTTATAACTTTCTATAGCTAAATTTCTTGGGATATGAAATATCACTATGGATTTTTATTTTGATTTGTGACCTCAAGTGTCAATATGCAAGACTAATATTTTGAGTAATGATTAAAACCTTTTATACATTTGAATATGATTCATCTACACCTTTTTGGGTATTGTTAGCTTCTATACATAATTCATTTTATATAAAAAGAAAGAAATGATACTTTTCATATCCATGAGGATATAAAAAAAAAGGCTTAGACATACCAATTTACACCTTTTTGGGTATTTTGAGCTTGTATACATAACTCATTTAATATAAAAAGAAAGAAATGATACCTTTCATATCCATGAGGATATAAAAAAAGGCTTAGATATTCCAATAAAATAAATTTTTTGATTCTTGATTGAAAGAGAGCTCATACTTCTTGCCCTGCTCAAACCACCCTCGGGCTAGTTTGTTCTAATAGGCTACAAAATCATTATTTTTTTAGAGGTGAACTATGTTTTAAATAAATTGCTTTAAGTGTGTGCATGAGAGATATTTTAGAAGAAATTACAATAATCAATATAAATAGCATCCTCAACAACTAGATATTTCAACACACAAGGATACAACTTTGGTTTAGTCTGTTAGCGTACATGAGTCAAATTACCTTTGATAGCATAGTGATTCAACATCAAATATGATGAGACATAATAGAGATAAAGTAAAAGCTCCTATTATTTTGGTTAGAGCTTTTGCAATCATTCTAGAGTTGAGAGACGAATAAAATAAATTATTTTAATTATTCAGTATAATTTTAATTTTAATTTTAATTATTTATCAGTTTATTTTTATAGAAATATTAATTACAAAATAAATTATTAGTGAGACTAATATAATTTAAATTAAACTGGTATATCCTATATAATAAAGAATAAATCTCATTTTTTTCCATTTTAATTTTAAATATTCAAATTTTATTATTTATTTTTTATTTTAATATAAATATTAATTACAAAATATATTATCAGTTACACAAATAAAATTTATATAAATTAATTATTCATTAAAATAATATAGTTAAACTTTTTAAAAGAAATAAAAAATTTCAAAACAAAAAATTATTATATAGTAAGATATTTTGTTTTGCTTATGAATCATTTTAGGTTTTATAAATATATTTTAATTGATATCTATCTTATTAATAATAGATTATTAATTTATTTTTTCATCATTATTAGAATATTTATCAATAAAAATGTTTATATTGAATTTATATGATATATAAATATAATGATTATTATAACTAAATATTGTTTTCACTTTTGAAAAAAATTTTAAAATTATTACATTTTCAAAGGTTATAACCTTTGAAAATGTTAAAAAATAAAAAAAATAAATTTTTTGTTATTTCTTTTTTTAAATAAAACCTATAGATCATTAAATACTTACTTACTTAAATCAGTAAGCTCGTAAATCCCGAAACCCCTAAATACATAAAACTTTTAACAGCTATATACTACTTAATAAATAATAACTATCATTTTTATTTCTATTTATTATAATTTTAAATATTAATTTTAATTATTTATAGTTTAATTTTTAGAAAAATTAATTACATAATAAATTTCGAGTGAAACAAATATTATTTAAATAATTTATTTTTTTAAAAAAAATATAAGCTTATAAAAAGAAGGAAAATTATAAAAATTAAATATTATTATTTAGTAATATATTTTGATTTGATTTTCAATCATTTTGTGTTCTGTAAATATATTTTAATTAATATTTATATTATTAATAATAGTTTATTAATTTAATTTTTGATCATTATTATTTTATCTATCATTAAAATTATTTATATTGAATTTATATGATAGATAATTAGTAAGATTAATATTATTATACATGGTATTCACGTTTCAAAAAATTTTAATAATTATTTTATTTTCAAAGGTTATAACCGTTGAAAATCAAAAAAAAATCAAAAATAGAATTTTAAATTTTTATTATATAAATAAAACCTATAAACCACTAAATAATCAAAACATTAAACCGGTATACCTTATATAATAAATCATAAATCTCATTTTAATTTGTATTCATTATAATTTTAAATATTCATTTTAATTATTTATTAGTTTATTTTTTAGAGAAATATCAATCACAAAATAAATAATGAGTGAGACATATATAATTTTAATAATTTATTTTTTATCAAAAAAAACCTTATATAAAGAAGTAAAAATTTTAAAACAAAAAATTATGATTTAGTAATATATTTTACTTTTATTTTGAATCATTATATATTGGTTTCGCAATTATATTTTAATTGCGATCAATCTTATTAATAATAGTTTATTAATTTATTATTTGATCATTTTTATAATATCGAACAATATATTTACTTATATTCAATTAAAATGACTTATAATTATTAAGTTATTATAACGAAATATTAT
Organism: Sapria himalayana; assembly: GCA_029783825.1. Taxonomy (NCBI): domain Eukaryota; kingdom Viridiplantae; phylum Streptophyta; class Magnoliopsida; order Malpighiales; family Rafflesiaceae; genus Sapria; species Sapria himalayana. Next base: position 32,931 of record JAREIK010001962.1, on the reverse strand, counting down.
ATTTACATTTGAAAAAAAATTAAAAATTATTTTATTTTCAAAGGTTATAACCTTCAAAAATGATAAAAAATCACAAAAATAATTTTTTATTATTTTATTATTTAAATAAAACTTATAAACCACTTAATGACTTAACATTTAAATATCTTGACTCCTAATCCCCAAAACCCCCTAAATACTTAAACCATTAAACCTATATAACCTAAAAAATTAATAATAAATCTCATTTTTATTTGTATTTATTATATTTTTAAATATTCAATTTAATTATTTTTTAGTTTATTTTTATAGAAATATTAATTAAAAATTAAATAATGAGTGAGACAGATATAATTTAAATAAATTATTTTTAATGAAAAAAATATAAGCTTATAAAAATAAACAAAATTTCAAAAATTTAAAATTTTATTAATTAATATAATTTACTTTGATTTTGAATTATTTTTGGTTCTACAAATATATTTTAATTAATATCTATCTTGATAATAATAGTTTATTAATTTATTTTTTGATCATTATTATAATATATATTAATACAATTTTTTATATTGAAACTACAATAAATATAATTATTAAGATTATTATAACTAAGTATTATATTCAAATTTAGAACTATTTAAAAATTATTATATTTTTAAAGGTCTTAACCTTTGAAAATCACGAAAATTCATAAAAATAAATTTTTTGTTATTTCATTGATTAAATAAAACCTATAAACACTAAAATGTGTAAACATATAAATCAATAAACTTTTAACCCCAAAACAACAAATAAATTAAACAAGTAAAGAGTTATACCCTAAATTATAAATCATAAATCTCATTTTTTTAGTATTTATTATAATTTTTAATATACATTTTAATTATTTATTGGGTTACTTTTATATAAATATAAATTAAAAAATAAATTATTAGTGAGACAAATATAATTTAAATAATTTATTTTTCATCAAAAAATATATAGGCTTATAAATGGATTCAAAAATTTAAAAATTTAAAATTAATATTTAGTAAAATAATTCAATTTGATTTTGAGTCATTTTAGGGTTTTCAAATATATTTTAAACAATATTTATTTTATTAATAATTGGTTATTACTTTTTTATGATCATTATTATAATAAATATCAATAAAATAGTTTATATTGAATTTATATTATATATAATTATTATGATTATTATAACTTCATATTGTATTCACTTGAAACATTAAATTTTTTGTTATTAATTTTTATGATCATTATTATAACTTCATATTGAATTTTAGGTTAAAAATTATTATATTTTCAAAGGTATCTTCAAAAATGAGAAAAAATAACAAAAATAAATTTTTTGTTATTTTATTTTTTATATAAAACCTATAAACCACTAAATTACTAAATACTAAAATGACTAAACTCCCAAAGCTAAAGCCCATAAATACTTAAAACATTAAATTAGTATAGTCTAAATAATAAATCATAAATTTCAGTTTTATTACTATTCATTATAATTTTAAATATTCATTTTAATTATTTATCAATTTATTTTATAGAAATATTAATTACAAAATAAATTATTAGTGCGACATATATAATTTAAATAATTTATTTTTCATCAAAAAAATGCTCATAAAAAGGCAAAATTTTAGAAATAAAAGATTATTATTTAATAATATATCTTATTTTGATTTTGAATTATTTTAGATTTTACAATTATATTTTAATTTATATCATTCTTATAAATACAAGTTTATTTTTTATTTATTGATCATTATTTAATATATCATTATTTAATATCTATCAATAAAATTATTTTTATTGAGTTTACATTATATATAATTATTATGATTATTATAACTAAATATTATATTTGCATTTTAAAAAAATTAACAATTATTATATTTTCAAAGGTTACAACCTTCAAAAATTAAAAAAAATCAAAAAATTAAATTGTGTTTTTTCATTCTTAAAAAATAACTATAAATCACTAAAGGTCTAGACAATTAAATCACTAAACTCCTAAACCACAAAACACCTAAATAATTAAACCATTAAATCAGAATATCCTGAATAATAAATAATAAATCTCAATTTTATTTGTAATCATTATAATTTTAAATATTCATTTTAATTATTTAGTAGTTTATTATTATAGAATTATAAATTACAAAATAAATTATGAGTACGACAAATATAATTTAAATAATTTATTTTTAATAACAAAATATAAAGTTATAAAAAAAGCAAAACATTAAAAAAACTTTTATTTAGTAATATATTTTACTTTGATTTGAATAAATTTAGATTTTGCAAATACTTTTTAAATTATAACTATTTTATTAATTTTTTTGATCATAATTATAATATCTAGCAATATAATTATTTATATTGAATTTAAATGAATTATAATTATAAAGATTATTATAAATAAAAATTATATTTACATTTGAAAAAAATTTAAAAATTATTATATTTTCAAAGGATATAATGTTTACAAATTAGAAAAAAAATATATAAATAAATTTTTTACTATATCAGTGTTTAAATAAAACTTATGAACCACTCGATGCCTAAACACTTAAACATCTAAACTCCTAAACCCAAAAGCCCCTAAATACTTAAACGTTTAAACTCATAAACCTTAAATATAATTTAAATAATTTATTAAAATATTAATTACAAAATAAATTATTAGTGATACAAATATAATTTAAATATATTATTTTTCATCAAAAAATATATAACCTTATAAAAAGAAGCAAAAACTATAAAATAAAAATTATTTTTTAGTAATAAATTTTACTTGGATTTTGAATAATTTTAGGTTTTGCATTAATATTTTAATTTATATCCATCATCATAATAATAACATATTAATTTATTTTTGATAATTGATATCATATCTATGAATAAAATTGTTTATATTTAGTTTATATTATATATAATTATATTGATTATTATTACTAAATATTGTATTCACATTTTTAAAAATTTTAAAATTATTATATTGTCAAAGGTTATAACCTTTGAAAATGTGAAAAAATATCAAAAATAATTATTTTGTAATTTCATTTTTTAAACAAAACTTATAAACCACTAAATGCCTAAAAACATAAATTGCTAAAGTCCTAAATGACAAAACCTCTAAATACTTAAAATATTAAATTGATATACATTAATAATAATTCTTAAATATCTTTTAAATTTTTATTCAGAATAATTTAAAATTTTTATTTTAATTATTTATCAATTTATTTTATTGAAATATTAATTACAAAATAAATTATTAGAGTGATAGATATAATTTAAATTAAACTGGTATACCCTAAATAATAAATAATAAATCACATTTTTTTTCATTATAATTTTAAATATTCATTTTAATTATTTATTTGTTTATTTTTATATAATATTAATTAAAAAATAAATTATGAGTTAGACAAATATAATTTATATAAATTATTTTCATCAAAAAAAATATAGATAAACTTATTAAATGAAAAAAAAATTAAAAACAAAAAATTAATATATAGTAATATAATTTGCTTTGCTTCTGAATCATTATAGGTTTGTAATTATATTTATTTCATATCTATCTTATTAATAATAGATTATTATTTATTTTTTGATCTCTATTAGAATATTTATTTCATTTTAATTATTTATTAGTTATTTATATATAAATTTTTATTACAAAATAATTGTGAGTGCAACAAATATAATTTAAAATAATTTATTTTTTAATAAAAAAATATATACGCTTATAAAAGAAGTAAAAATTTAAAAATTAAAAATTTTTATTCAATAATATTTTTTACTTATAATTTGAATAAATTTGGAAATATTTTTTAATTAATATCTATCTTATTATTAATAGTTTATTAATTTAATTTTTGATCATTATTATATTATCTATCCATAAAATTGTTAATATTGAATTTATTTGATATATAATTATTAATATTATTATAACTAAATATTGTATTCATATTTCAAAAAATTTTAAATATTATTATATTGTGAAAGGTTATAATGTATGAAAATGACAAAAAATTAAATTTTTTTTGTTATTTTATTGTTTAAATAAAACCTATAAACCTCTAAATGCCTAAAAACCTAAATCACTAAACTCTAAAAGACAAAACCTCTAAATAGTTATACCATTAAACTAGTATATATTAATAATAAATAATAATATCATTTTAATTTTTATTCAATATAATTTTAAATTTTTATTTTAATTATTTATCAGTTTATTTTATTGAATATTATTACAAAATAATTAATAGGTGAGACATATATAATTTAAATTAGACCGGATATACCTTAATAATAAATAATAAATCTAATTTTTTATTATAATTTTAAATATTCATTTAATTATTTATTTGTTTATTTTATATAACTGTTAAATAAAAATTAAATTATGAGGTAGACAAGATATATTGTTAAATTATTTCTATCAAAAAATATAGATAACCTTGTTAAAATAAAAAAAATTACAAAACAAAATTAGTATTTATAGTAACATATTTGGGTTTTTTTATGAATCATTTATTGTTTTGTAATTATATTTTAATTGAAATCTATCTTATTAATAATAGATTATTAATTTATTTTTAATAATTATTAGAATATTAATCACTAAATTGTTTATATTGAATTTATATGATATATAAATATAATGATTATTAAAACTAAATATTAAATTCGCTTTAAAAAAATTTAAAAATTATTATATTTTCAAAGGTTATAACCTTTGAAATATCAAAAAAATAATAAAAATAATTTTTTTGTTATTTTTTTTAAATAAAACCTATAAACAACTAATGCATATACAATTAAATCAGTATACTCCTAAACCCTCTAATACCTAAATACATAAACCATTAAACAACTATATAGTAATAATAATTAATAAACTAATTTTATTTCTATTTATTATAATTTTAAATATTCATTTAATTATTTATTAGTTTATTTTTATAGAAATATTTATTACAAAATAAATTATGAGTAAGTCAAATACAATATAAATAATATACTTTAAGAACAAAAAATATAAACATATAAAAAGAAGCAATACATCAAAAACATTATTATTTAGTAATTTATAATATTGATTTTGAATCAATTTACGTTTGCAATATATTTTAATAATATCTATCTTATTTATAATAGTTTAAAAAAATTATATTTCAAACTAATATAGTATTCACATTTAAAAAAAAATTAAATTTGTTATATTTTCAAAGGTTATAACCTTAAAAAATGAGAAAGAATACAAAAAATCAATTTTTTGTTATATCATTGTTTAAATAAAACTTATAAACCATTAATTACCTAAACACATAAATCTCTAAACTCCTAAACCCGAAGCCCCCAAAATACTTAAACCTTTAAACTCATAAATGTAAATATAATTAAATAATTTATAGAAATATTAATTACAAAATAAATTATGAGTGATACTATATAATTTAAATATTATATTTTTCATCAAAAAAGCATATAAGCTTATAAAATGATAAAAAAACTAAAAAAAAATTATTATTTAGCAATAAATTTTACTTTGATTTTGAATCATTTTAGGTTTTTAAATTATATTTTAATTTATATCTATCATATTAATAATAGTTTATTAATTTATTTTTTGATAATTGATATAATATCTATCAATAAAATTGTTTATATTTAGTTGATATTATATATATTTATAATAATTATTATTACTAAAAATTGTATCAACATTTTTAAAAGATTTTAAAATTATTATATTTTCAAATGTTATAACCTTTGAAAATGTGAAAAAATATCAAAATTTATTTTTTTGTTATTTAATTGTTTAAATAAAATCTATAAACAACTAAATGCCTAAAAACATAAATAGCTAAAGTCATAAATGGAAAAACCTTCAATACTTAAAATATTAGATGGTATACATTAATAATAATTCATAAATCTCATTTTAATTTTATTCAGTATAATTTTAAATTTTTATTAATTATTTATCAGTTTATTTTTATAGAAATATTAATTACAAAATAAATTATTACTGAGAAAGATCTAATTTAAATTAGACTGTATACCCAAAATAATAAAGAATAAATCTCAATATTATTTTTTGATTATAATTTTAAATATTCATTTTAATTATTTATTTGTTTATTTTTATATAAATATTAATTAAAAAAATTATGAGTTAGACAAATATAATTTATATAAATTAATTTTCATCAAAAAAATATGGATAAACTTTTTAAAAGAAAAAAAAATTCAAAACAATAAATTATTATATAGTAATATATTTGAATTCTTATGAATCATTTTAGATTTTTTTATTTATTTTAATTGATAGCTATCATATTAATAATAGATTATTAATTTATTTTTGATCATTTTTAGAATATTTATCAATAATATGTTTATATTGAATTTATATGATATATAAATATAATGATTATTATAATTAAATATTGAATTCATATTTGAAAAAAATTTAAAAATTATTATATTTTCAAAGGTAATAAACTTTGAAAATATCAAAAAATAATAAAAATAAATATTTTTTTTATTTTAATTTTTAAATAAAACCTATAAACCACTAAATACATACATAGTAAAATCAGAAAACTCTTAGGCCGGTAATGCCTAAATACATAAACCATTAAGCTGCTATATGACCTTAATAATTAAGAAATCTAATTTTTATTTTATTATTTATTATTTATTTAAAATTCATTTTAAATATTTATCAATTTATTTATAGATAAATATTTATTAACAAATAAATTGTGAGTGCGACAAATATATATTTAAATAATTTATTTTTAATCAAAAAAATATATACGATATAAAATAAGTCAAATTTTAAAAATTAAAAAATTATCAGAGTAATTTTTTACTTATATTTGAATCTATTTGGGTTTTCTAAATTTTTTTAATTAATATCTATCTTATTATTAATAGTTTTATTAATTTAATTTTTGATCATTATTATAATATCTATCAATAAAATTGTTTATTATTGAATTTATACGATATATAATTATTAAAATATTATAACTAAATATGGTATTCACATTTGCAAAAATTTTAAATATTATTATATTCTCAAAGTTTATAACCTATGAAAATGACAAAAAATTACAAATTTTTTTTTCATTTTATTGTTTAAATAAAACCTATAAACCACTAATTACCTAAATACATAAATCGCTAAACTCCTAAATGACAAAACTTCTAAATACTTAAAACTATTAAATTGGTATAAATAAATACTAAAATCATAATCTCATTTTAATTTTTATCAAGTGTAATATAAAATTTTTATTTTAATTATTTATCAGTTTATTTTTATAGAAATATTAATTACAAAATAAATTATTAGTGAGATAGATCTATTTAAATAATTTATTTTTTATCAAAAAAAAATATGCTTATAAAAAGAGGCAAAATTTTAAAAACAAAAATTATTAAAATGAAATTTTATTATTTATTATTAATGTATACCTATTTAATAGTTTAAGTATTAAAGGTTTTGCTGTATAGGTGTTTTATAGATTCATATTTTTAGGCATTTAGTGGTTTATATGTTTTATTTAAACAATAAAATTACAAAATATAATTTATAATTTTTTGTCATTTTCATAGGGTAACCTTTGAAAATATAATAATATTTAAAATTTTTTGAAATGTGAATACAACATATTTAGTTATAATAATTTTAATAATAGATATCATATAAATTCAATATAAACACTTTTAATGATAGATATTATAATAATGATAAAAATTAAATTAATAAAATACTAAAATAAGATAGATATTAATTAAAAAATATTTACAAAACCAATTGATTCAAAATTAATGTAAAAAATATTATTGGATAATAATTTTTAATTTTTAAATTTTTATTTTCTTTTGTAAGCGTTATATTTTTTTTTATTAAAAATAAATTATTTAAATTATATTTGTCGCACTCATAGTTTATTTTGTAATAAAAATTTATATAAAATAAACTAATAAATAATTAAAATGAATATTTAAAATTATAATAAATTGAAATAAAAATTAGATTTCTTAATTATTAAGTAGTATATAGCAGTTTAATAGTTTATGTATTTATGCATTACGGTCTCTAGGACTTTACAGATTTAACTGTGCATGCATTTAGTGGTTTATACGTTTTTATT
>JAREIK010001962.1:0-17709 GCA_029783825.1 Sapria himalayana | reverse complement strand
TAATTATTATTAAGTAATATATTTCTCTTTGCTTTTGAATCATTTTAAGTTTTGATATTATATTTTAAGTAATATCAATCTTATTCATAATAAATTTTTAATTTATTTTTGATAATTATTAGAATATCTATCAATAAATTGTTTATATTGAATTTATATGAAATATAATTATTATGATTATTATAAATAAATATTTATTCACTTTTTAAAAAAATTTAAAAATAATTTTTTTTTCGTAAATAAAACCTATAAACCACTAAATGTATACACAGTTAAATCAGTAAACTCTTAAACCCCATAATGCCTAAATACATAAACCATTAAACTGCTATATATTACTTAATAATTAATAAATCTAATTTTTATTTCTATTTATTATAATTTTAAATATTCATTTTAATTATTTATTAGTTTATTTTTATAGAAATTTTTATTACAAAATAAAGTATGAGTGTGACAAATATAATTTAATTAATTTATTTTTAATATAAAAAAATATACGCTTTTAAAAGAAGTAGAAATTTAAAAATTAAAAATTATTATCCGGTAATATATTTGACTTTAATTTTGAATCAATTTGGGTTTTGTAAATATTTTATAATTAATATCTATCTTTTTATTAATAATTTATTAATTTAATTTTGATCATTATTGTATTATCTATCAATAAAACTGTTTATATTGAATTTATATTATATATAATTATTAATATTATTAAAACTAAATATTATATTAATATTTCAAAAAATTGTAAATATTATTATATTTTCAAAGTTTATAACCTATGAAAATGATAACAAATTATGGAAAATTTTTTTGTTATTTTATTTTATTATAAAAAACCTATAAACCACTAAAAGCCTAAAAACATAAATCGCTTAACTCCTAACGACAAAACCTCTAAATACTTAAACTATTAAACTGGTATACATTAATAATAAATCTTAAATCTCTTTTTAATTTTTATTCAGTATAATTTTAAATTTTTATTTTAATTATTTATCAGTTTATTTTTATAGAAATATTAATTACAAAATAAATTATTAGTGAGATGGATCTAATTTAAATTAAATCAGTATCCCTAATTAATAAATAAAAAATAAAAAATAAAAAATAATAAATAATAAATAATAAATCTCATTTTTTTTCATTATAATTTTAAATATTTATTTTAATTATTTATTTGTTAATTTATATATAAATATTAATTACAAAATAAATTATGAGTTAGACAAATATAATTTATTTAAATTATTTTTCATTAAAAAAATATAGATATACTTAGTAAAAGAAGAACAAATTCAAAAACAAAAAATTATTATATAGTCATATATTTTTCTTTGCTTTTGAATCTTTTTAAGTTTTGTAATTATATTTTAATTAATACCTATCTTATTATTAATGGAATATTAATTTATTTTTTGTTATTATTAGAATATTTATCAATAAAATTGTTTATATTGAATTTATATAAAATATAAATATAATGATTAGTATAACTAAATATTATCTTCACATTTGAAAAAATTTAAAAATTATTATATACTCAAAGGTTATAACCTTTGAGAATATTAAAAAATAATAAAAATAAATTTTTTATTATTTTATTTTTTAAATAAAACCTATAAACCACTCAATGCTAGGGGTGCTCTTGGGACGGGACGGGTTGGGGATTACAAATCCCCACTCCCTTCCCACAGTTCAGAGATTTTTTTTGAAGATCCAGACCCATCCCAGAGGTTGAAAATATTGGGACGGGACGGGACGGAGATCGGGGATTTTGAGTAGGATAAAATGGTTGCGGGACGGAATGTAGTTCAGACATTTTTTTCAATTTTATTCTTCAAACTGGCAAAATTATTTCATGTCGAAACCTTATGTTGTACCATTTATCATTCCTTAGTTAAGTATCTATCAAACTCAAATTGGGCCAATTTTATTTTGTCAAATAGGATGAATACTGCATAAGAGTTCCATTACATTGTCAAAAGCTTTAATGTGCAGAAAAGGATAGAAATGTTAAATAGAATAAGATCGAGTTGTGTGCTTAATTTGGTTTTTTGTTTTTTCACAAGTTGGCTTTGTTAAGCCGAGTGAAAGTTAACCATAATAGCAATACTATATTTTTTAAACAATTACTTAAAATATTAAGGAATAGCTAAAGGTGACCACAAACATTGGTAGCAGCAATTACTACTTAAATAATTTCTAAAATTAGGTAGGTTAATATAACAAAAAAATACAACATATAACAACCATGATAATAATCATTTCAAAGGTCCGTCCGAGAACAGCAACGAAAATCCAAACCCAATTAATTATCTTTTCTACAACTCCTCCCTTTTCTTCCTCCACTGTAGAAGGACAACCAAAGATGAAAACGTGTTAATCATGTAGACATAAATTTCTAAGATGAAAGAGTAATAAAAAAACAAAATTTTACCTTATAAAATTTAATACAGCCATTCCAAATTTAGTTGGCCAACTATAGTTGGAAGAATATTTGGATCTTGTGACCCCTCTGAAAATTATATTTGAACCAAATTTTTATTATATTGAATGAATAAAATAAGTAATAGTGAAATTAAAATTTACAATATTTGTATACCAACGTGATTCATTATCATCAAGGTCTTGAACTAATTCTTCAATTTCAATATGTTTGATTAAGCTTCTCAACCAATCTTGTAGACATATGAGAACTTCAGCTGTAATAGGTGTTAAAGAACTCCTAAATTTATATAACGTTCTCTCCCAAGTGCTAAATGTAGATTCGTAGGCCATAGTAGATGCTTGGTTAGCAAATACATCCCTTGCTACATTTGCCAAAGAAGGATACCTAACCTCATTTACCTTCCACCAGTTTAGAAGATCAAAATCAATTCTATTTTTTCAAGTTTGTCCTCCAAGTACCTATCCAACTCTTCCAAAGCTACAACTTCTTGTTCATTCTCCAATTCAACAAAAAAAATCATCAACATAAGTATCACTACCATCAAAGAAATCATCAATTTTCTTCAACACAGTAGAAAAGAAATCATCTTCTTTTGTTTCTTCTTCATTTAAATCTTTATAATCATCCATCATCTCATTTAAAGCATCTATAACCTTTTTCACCAAATTTTTAGCCAATTCCTCTCCATAATGCTAAGTGTACTTAAACTTGAGATATTTGAGCTTATATCTAGGATCCAACACTACTGCTAAAAAAAGTATAATATTTTTTGAGTGAAGAGAACCCCAATATTTGTTGAATTTAAGCCTAATTTTCATACCCATTTCAGACACCATTGTATCTCTACTAATTTTACTAAGCTCAATTTTTTTCAAAATTTGAATAATCTCAGGAAAATAAACACTAGAGGTAGAATATTATGATATAGAAAATTTACAAGTTACATCATAAAAAGTTTTCAGGAAATGAGCCAAAATTTTGGCATTTTTTCAGTCTCTCTGAGTTGGAACGTTTGAACCAAACTCCTTCAGAAAACTTTTGTCTTTGTCTCCCAACTTATCAAATTCTTTTTGATATTTTATATCAGTTTGTAGCATCAAATAAGTTCAATTCCATCTTGTAGTACAATCTAATTGCAATAAAGATCCATATTTCAAGTTTGCTTCTTCAACACATAACTTAAACATATCAATTCTTTTAGGACTGCTCCTCACATATTTCACCACACCTCTAATTTTTTGAATTGCACCCTCAACTACTGCAATGCCATCTTTGACAATTAAGTTTATGATATGAGCACAACATCTCATATTAAAATGCTCGCCTCTCAAAGGTACAACACTTTTCTTCACAAGCCTTTTTTTTCAATTGTTCAACTACAACATCATTATTTGATTCATTGTCAACAGTAATGCACATCAACTTTCTCAAACCCCAATCATTCATGCAAAACTCAATAGCATTTCTAATATTAACTCTACAACAATATAAGACAAATTTATGCATATTCCATTGAGAATCAATGAAATGAATAGTCAAACATATATAAGACAAATTTTGAATGCTAGTCCAAGTGTCGATAGTCAATGAAACTCTGCCACAATGAGATGATATGCTATAAAATAATTTATTCTTTTCCTTCAAAAACAAAGAAAAACAATCCCTCAGTGTGGGGTGCCTGGATGGAATTTTAAATTGAGGCACACTAACTTCACAAAACTTTTTAAACTCATCCCTCTCAACAAAACAAAAAGGCAATTCATCTTTTATGATCATTTTCACCAAAGCCTCCCTAACTAGTTGTTGATCAAATTGCCAACAAGTTAATTTGTTATTCTTTGAACTAGTACCTTTAGTGAAACTCAAGTTTTTCCATAAACCCGAAGTACCTTTCATTAATTCTATTAATTATTTTTTGTGAGCTTCTATTAATTATATTAATTCTTTTTTGTGAGCTTGTCTTTACTTTTTGCAAAAAAATCTTTCCTACACCATATAAAAGCTGCCCTACCAGTTTCATTTCCATCTGAATCAACTAATAACTCATAAGTTTCCCAAACAGCAGACTTATACTTTTATGAGCTTGAGGTTCAGTACCTTGACTTTCTTTTACAATTGGAATTGAAGAACCTGCCATAACAATAGGAGGGATCGTGAAAGAATGATGATTGGATTTACCAGTACTTTGATCATTTGAGATGTGATCATCTTCAATTTATTGTATTTTTCGTTTACCGCTGGATTGTGCCATCTGCATTGCCATTAATTAATATGATATGTTAAGCATAAATACATATAAATATTTCAAACAAGCATATATATATATATATTCCTGGTTCTAGTATCAGTTTTTTAGGATGGGATAGTTCTCGGTATGGATATTTCTTAAGATCTGGAACAATTGTATTGATAGATATTATAAATTATTATTATAATTTATAATACGTGACAAAATGGGACGGGAAAAGTTAGAGTCAACGGATTTTTCTAAGTCCCGATTCTTTCTGGACAAGACTTCGGGTCGCGTCGCAAGTCTTTGAGTCCCATGAGCAGCTCTACTAAATGCATATAAAGTTAAATCAATAATCATCTAAACCCTGTAATGCCTAAATACATAAACCATTAAACCGCTAAATACTACTTAATAATTAATAAATCTTTTTTTTATTGCTATTTATTATATTTTTATATATTCATTTTAATTATTTTTAGTGTATTTATTTAGAACTATTTATTACAAAATAAATTATGAGAGGGACAAATATAATTTAAATAATATATTATTTATCTAATAAAAATATACGCTTATAAAAGAAGTATAAATTTAAAAATTAAAAATTATTATCAAGTAATATAAGTTACTTTAATTTTGAATCAATTTGGATTTTGTAAATTTTTATTAATTAATATCTTTCTTAATATTAATAGTTTATAAATTTAATTTTTGATCATTATTATAATATCAATCAATAAAATTATTTATATTAAATTTATATGATATATAATTATTAATATTATTATAACAATATATTGTATTATAATTTCAAAAATTTTAAATATTATTATATTTTCAAATGATATAACCTATGCAAATGATAAAAAATTATGGAAATTTTTTTTGTTATTTTATTTTTTTAAATAAAACCTATAAACCACTAAAAGCCTAAACACATAAATCGCTAAACCCCTAATGAAAAAACCTCTAAATACTTAAATCATTAAACTGGTATACATTAATAATAAATCATAAACCTCATTTTAATTTTTATTCAGTATGATTTTAAATTTTTATTTTAATTATTTATCAATTTATTTTATAGAAATATTAATTAAAAAATAAATTATTTCTGAGACAGATCTAATTTAAATTAAACTGGTATCCCTAAATAATAATAAATAAATCTAATTTTTTTTCATTATAATTTTAAATATTCATTTTAATTATTTATTTGTTTATTTATATATAAATATAAATTACAAAATAAATTAAGTTAAATAAATATAATGTATATAAAGTATTTTTCATCAAAAAATTATAGATAAACATTTTAAAAGTAAAAAAAAATTTTAAGCAAAAAATTATTATATAGTAATATATTTTGCTTTTCTTCTGAATCATTTTAGGTTTTGTAATTATATTTTAATTGATATCTAACTTATTAATAATAGATTATTAATTTATTTTTTGTTCATTATTAGATTATTTATCAATAAAATTGTTTATATTGAATTTATATGATATATAAATATAATGATTATTATAACTAAATATTAAATTCACTTTTGAATTCAATTTAAAAATTATTATATTTTCAAGTTTATAACCTTTGGAAATCTGAAAAAATAATAAAAATAAATTTTATGTTATTTTATTTTTTAAATAAAACCTATAAACCACTAAATGCATACATAGTTATATCAATAAACTCTTAAACCCTGTAATGCCTAAATTTTTATAGAAATTTTTATATCAATAATTCTTTTTAATAAATTGATAGCAATTTTTATTTTAAATGTTGAACATATTGTTGAACATATTGTTATGGCCCAATAGTAATATATTTTACTTTGATTTTGAATCATTATATATAGGTTTTGCAATTATATTTTAATTGCTATCAATCTTATTTAGAATAGTTTATTAATTTATTATTTGATCAATTTTATAATATCTAATAATTAAATTAAATATGTTGAATTTAAATGTCATATAATTATTAAGATTATTATAACTAAATATTATATTTACCTTTGAAAAAAATTTAAAAATGATTATATTTTCTAAGGTTATAACCTTCAAAAATGATAAAAAATCACAAAAATAATTTTTTTATTATTTTATTATTTAAATAAAACTTATAAACCACTAAATGCCTAAACATTTAAATCTCTAGACTCCTAAACCCCAAACCACCCTAAATACTTAAACCATTAAACCTATATAACCTAAATAATAAATAATAAATCACATTTTTATTTGTATTCATTATAATTTTAAATATTCATTTTAATTATTTTTTAGTTTATTTTTATAGAAATATTAATTACAAAATAAATAATGAGTGAGACAGATATAATTTAAATAAATTATTTTGTATGAAAAAAAATAAGCTTATAAAATTTAAACAAAATTTCAAAAATTTAAAATTTTATTTAGTAATTTAATTTACTTTGATATAGAATTATTTTGGGTTCTTCAAATATATTTTAATTAATATCTATTTTATTAATAATAGTTTATTAATTTGTTTTTTGATTTTTTTATAATATATATTATTACATTTTTTTATATTGAATCTACAACAAATATAATTATTATGATTATTATAACTAAGTATTGTATTCATATTTTAGAACTATTAAAAAATTATTATATTTTTAAAGGTTATAACCTTTGAAAATCACGAAAATTCATAAAAATAATTTTTTTGTTATTTCATTGATTAAATAAAACATATAAACACGAAAATGTGTAAACATATAAATCAATAAACTGCTTAACCCCAAAACTACAAATAACATAAACAATTAAATAGTTATACCCTAAATAATAAATCTCATTTTTATTAGTATTCATTATAATTTTAAATATACATTTTAATTATTTATTAGTTTAATTTTATAAAAATATAAATTCAAAATTAAATTAGTAGTGAGACAAATATAATTTAAATAATATATTTTTCATCAAAAAATATATATGTTTATAAATGGATGCAAAAATTTAAAAATTTAAAATTAATATTTACTAAAATATTTAACTTTGATTTTGATTCATTTTAGGTTTTGCAAAAATATTTTAAACAATATTTATCTTATTAATAATTGGTTATTACTTTTTTATGATCATTATTATAATAAATATCAATAAAATAGTTTATATTGAATTTATATTATATATAATTATTATGATTATTATAACTTCATATTTTATTCACTTTTCAAAAAAAAATTTAAAAATTATTATATTTTCAAAGGTTATAACCTTAAAAAATGAGAAAAAATAACAAAAATAAATTTTTTGTTATTTTATTTTTTATATAAAACCTATAAACTACTAAATGACTAAATATGAAAATTACTAAACTCCTAAACCCTGAAGCCCATTAAAACTTAAAAACATTAAATTAGTATAGTCTAAATAATAAATCATAAATCTTAGTTTTATTAGTATTATTATATTTTTAAAAATTCATTTTAATTATTTATCAGTTTATTTTTATAAAAATATTAATTACAAAATAAATTATTAGTGCGACATATATAATTTAAATAATTTATTTTTCATCAAAAAAATGCTCATAAAAAGAGGCACAATTTTAAAAATAAAAAATTATTATTTAGGAGTTTTGTCAATTAAGAGTTAATCAATTTATGTTTTTAGGTATTTAGTGGTTTATAGGTTTTATTTATATAATAAAAATAAAAATTTTTTTTAGATTTTTTCTGATTTTCAAAGGTTATACCCTTTAAAAATAAAATAATTTTTAAATTTTTTTGAAATGTGAATACCATGTATAATTATATTAATCTTACTAATTATATATCGTATAAATTCAATTTAAATAATTTTAATGATAGATATTATAATAATGATCAAAAATTAAATTAATAAACTATTATTAATAAAATAAATATTAATAAAAATATATTTACATAACACAAAATGATTCAAAATCAAATCAAAATATATTACTAAATAATAATATTTAATTTTTAATTTTTTTTTGTTTTTATAAGCATATATTTTTTTTATTAAAATAAATTATTTAAATAATATTTGTCTCACTCGAAATTTATTTTGTATTTAATTTTTCTAAAAAATTAAACTATAAATAATTAATTTGAATACTTAAAATTATAATAAATAGAAATAAAAATGAGATTTATTATTTATTAAGTAGTATCTAGTTGTTAAAAGGTTTATGTATTTAGGGGTTTTGGGATTTATGAGCTTACTAATTTAAGTAAGTAAGCATTTAATGATTTATAGGTTTTATTAATAAAACGAAATAACAAAAAATTTATTTTTATTATTTTTTCTCATTTTTTAAGGTTATAACCTTTGAAAATATAATAATTTTTAAATTTTTTTCAAAAGTGAATTCAATATTTAGTTATAATAATCATTATATTTATATATCATAAAAATTCAATATAAACTATTTTATTGATAAATATTCTAATAATGATCAAAAATTAAATTAATAATCTATTATTAATAAGATAGATATCAATTATAATATAATTACAAAACCTAAAATGATTCAGAAGCAAAGCAAAATATATTACTATATATTAATTTTTTGTTTTGAAATTTTTTTTTCTTTTAAAAAGATTATCTATATTATTCTGATGAAAAATAATTTCTATAAACTATATTTGTGTAACTCATAATTTTTTTTGTAATTAATATTTATATAAAAATAAACAAATAAATAATTAAATTTGAATATTTAAAATTTAAATGAAAAAAAAATGAGATTTATTCTTAATTATTTAGGATATACCAGTTTAATTTAAATTAGATCTATCTCAATAATAATTTATTTATAATTAATATTTTTATAAAAATAAACTGATAAATAATTAAAATAATAATTAAAATTATACTGAATAATTAAAATAATTTATTTTGTTCCTCTCTCGACTCTAGAATGATTGCTAAAGCTCTAACCAAAATAATAGGAGCTTTTACGTTATCTCTATTATGTCAAATCATATTTGATGTTGAATCACTGGGCTATTAAAGGTAATTTTACTCATGTACGCTAACAGACTAAACCAAAGTTGTGCCCTATGTGTTGAAATAGCTAGTTGTTGAGGATGTTATTTATATTGATTATTGTAATTTCTTCTAAAATATCTCTCATGCACACACTCAAAGTAATTTTTTTAAAACATAGTTCACCTCTAAAAAAATAACCACCTTGTAGCCTATTAGAACAAACTAGCCGTAGGGCGGTTTGAGTAGGGCAAGAAGTATGGGCTCTGTTTAAAGAAGAATCAAAAAATTTATTTTATTTGTATGTCTAATCCTTTTTTTTATATCCTCATGGATATGAAATGTATCATTTCTTTCTTTTTATATTAAATGAGTTATGTATACAAGCTCACAATACCCAAAAAGGTGTAAATAAATCATATTCAAATGTATAAAAGGTTTTAATCATTGCTCAAAATATTAGTCTTGCATATTGACACTTGAGGTCACAAATCAAAATAAAAAGCCATAATGATATTTCATATGCCAAGAAATTTAGCTATAGAAAGTTATAAAGAGTAGTACTCGAGCTTTAACTATTTCTAGGGTCATGACTTTTGCTCTTGAGCAATGTCCAAAGTTACAATCATTCCTAGTGCAATGACTTTGCAAAATAAAGATAAAAAGCAAAAGCTATGGTCTTATCCAATACGTGACCCAGTATTATAGTGATTAAATATGTATTCATGATCATTCTTAGTGCCATAACAATATGTTCAACATAGAGACACAAGTTATGGCATATTCTCATCGATATGATTTTGTGTTCTAGTGACAAAATATACAATCATGACCATTGCTAATGCTAGAATAATCTAAAGCAAGAAAGAGACTGAATCCATAACTCACCCCTTGAGTCATGACTTTGTGTTACATATACACAAAGATAAATCTGTGACATTCCTAAAAGTATTGAATATCAATTTTAATTTAACACTTAGTCATTTGATTATAAAAGTGCAAAACATGAGATTTAGGATTTAGGGTTTATGGGTTAGGGTTATAGTTTTTGATTTACAGTTTAGGATTTAATGTTTAGGGTTTATGGATTTTTTTTTGGAAAATACACAATTTATTTTTCATTTAGACACACAACTTACAAGAGACTAAAAACCTGACTAATTTAGGAAAGCCCACCAAATCCTATGCACCTTAATGATTCTATGCATAAATACATAAAAATAACATAATGCCTAATAATTCCAAGCGTACTAATACAACTAAAATCACCTGGCATTCTCGGACTTCAGAGTTGACATTGAGTCATTATGCGCACTGCATCCTTTCCATTCGTATTTGTCCAAGCCTTTTGGAGGAACCTGAATTATGCACCATATTAAAACTATGCAAATATAAGATTGTGCATGTGTGTGACATGCAGCATCAAGCTTTTGCCTATATCATTACTATGCAAAGGAATACATGTAAAACTGAATACCCATAAATCCACAAGTCCATATCTACAGCACTTTGTCAATTCATTCTTACCTCTGAATTCCACATTCTTATGCTCCAATGATTCTCAAATGAGTATCTCTTGGGTTAGAATGCTTCCTCCTCGAACTCCAAGAAGTGACGGTATGTTGCACCGACAAAATATCAAAAAATATGCATGCAACGGTGTGCATGTGTGATGAGGTCCATCTCATAGTCTAATTATCTACGTGTACAACCAAGCTAGAATACAAGTAAAATTACAAAATGCTATAAAGATGGGTCTTCTACTCCCAGGAGTGTAGCATTGCCTAATGTGTATTTACAAAATGCATTAATGGGCCCCACTTAGAGATACTCATGGGTCCAGTTGCCCTCATTGCATGCTAAATAGAGAACAGACAAGATTGTGTGTGTGAGTATGTGATGATTCGTCTCTACAAGTACATGGTGCATGTAAAGTCTAAAATACAAATAAGACTACAAACATAATCTACAAGTTGAATCTTTGGCTCCCGTTTGGCTGGTCTGGACTCCATTGCTTATTGGCCCTGCTTGGTGATGCTTCGGATATTGCCAGCTCTCCAATTAATGATGGATTACCCGCTACTCCTGTTGGGCGATGGTTGGGTGGCCCTCTATGCTGCCTGATAGGGCAAGTTGGACCCACTCCTAGCTACTCTTGGGTTTACTCTCGACCACTTTGCTCGGTCTCGTCAGTTGTTTGAATGTTATCATCCCGACTTGCTAGTGGGTCCCTCTACAAGCTGGTGGCCCATACTTCTGGCTGCTTCCAGGACTTGCTGGCCCCTCTAAATGTTACACAAAAATGGACAAAAATATGTGCACGTGTGCACTGTGGTCTGTCACTATGTGGGTGTGGTGGAGTAGTATCAGGGTTTAAAAGTTTAGTAATTTAAATATTTAGGTATTTTGTGGTTTATAGGTTTTATTCCAATAATTAAATGACAAAAAAATTATTTTTATAATTTTTTTTCTCATTTTCAAGGTTATAACCATTGAAAATATTATAGTTTTTAATTTTGTGTCAAATTGTAATACAATATTTAATTATAATAATCATAAAAATTAAATATCATGTAAATTCAATATAAATAATTTTTTTGATGGATATTATAATACTGATAATAAAATAGATTAATTAACTATTATTAATAAGATAGATATTAATTAAAATATATTTGCAAAACCTAAAATGATTCAAAATCAAAGTAAAATATATTACTAAATAATAATTTTTTATTTTTAAATTTTTGATTCTTTTTATAAGCTTATAAATTTTTTTGATGAAGATAAATTATTTAAATTATATTTGTTTCATTCATAATTTTATTTTGCAATTAATATTTCCATAAAAATAAACTAATAAACAATTATAATTAATATTAAAATTATAATGAATACAAATAAAAATGAGATATATGATTAATTATTTAGGGATTACTGGTTTAATAGTTTAAGTATTTAGGAGTTAAGGGAAACAAAAATTTAAAAATAAAAAATTATTATTTAGTAATATATTTTACTTTGATTTTGAATCATTTTAGGTTTTGCAAATATATTTTAATTAATATTTATCATATTAATAATAGTTTATTAATCTATTTTATGATCGGTATTATAATATCGATCAATAAAATTATTTATATTGAATTTAGATGATATTTAATTTTTAAGATTATTATAATTAAATATTGTATTAACATTTGAAAAAAAATTTAAAATTATAATATTTTCAATGGTTATAACCTTGAAAATAAGAAAAAATCATAAAAATAATTTTTTGTTATTTAATTATTTAAATAAAACCTATAAACAATAAAATACCTAAATACTTAAATTACTAAACTCCGAAACCCTGATACTACTGCACCACACACACATAGCGACGGACCACAGTACACACGTTTACATATTCTTGTCCATTTTGGTGTAGCATTTAGAGGGGCCAGCAAGTGCTAGAAGTAGCCAGAAGTATGGGCCACCAGCATGTAGAGGGCGCCACTAGCAAGCTGGGATGATAACATTCAGACAACTGACGAGACCGAGCAAAGTGGTCGGGAGTAAACCCAGGAGTAGCTAGGAGTGGGTCCCACTAGCCCTATCAGGCAGCATAGAGGGCCACCCAACCGTCGCCCAACAGGAGTAGCGGGTAATCCATGATTAATTGGAGAGCCGGCAAAATCCGAAGCATCACCAAGTAGGGCTAGTAAGCAATGGAGTCCAGACCAGCATGTACATGTTTGTAGTCTTATTTGTATTTTCGACTTTGTATGCACCATGTACATGTAGATACGGATAATGACATACTCACACACACAATCTTGTCTATTCTCTATGTAGCATGCAATGAGGGCAACTGGACCCATGAGTATCTCTAAGTGGGGCCCACTAATTCATTTTGTAAATACACATTAGGCGATGCTACACTCCAGGGAACAAAAGACCCATCTTTATAGTATTTTGTAATTTTACTTATATTCTAGCTTGGTTGTACGCGTAGATAATTAGACAATGAGATAGACCTCATCACACATGCACACCGATGCATGCATATTTTGTGATATTTTGTCGGTGCAACATACAGCCACTTTTTGGAGCTTGAGGAGGAAGCATTCTAACCCAAGAGATACTTTTTTGAAGATCATTGGAGCAAAAGAATGTGGAATTCAGAGGTGAGAATGAATTGACAAAGTGCCGTAGATATGGACTTGTGGATTTATGGGTATTCAGTTTTAAATGTATTTCATTGCATAGCAATGACATATGCAAATGCTTGATGCTGCATGTCACGCACATGCACAATCTTATATTTGCATAGTTTTAATATGGCGCATCATTCAAGTTCCTCCTAAAGGCTTGGACAAATCCGAATGAAAAGGACACATTGTGCATAATGAATAAATGCCAACTCTGAAGTCTAGGAATGCTAGGTGATTTTAGTTGTATTCGTACGCTTGCAATTATTAGGCAATATCTTTTATTATGTATTTTATGCATAGAATCATTAAGGTGCATATGAGTTGGTGGGCTGTCCTAAATTAGTCAGCTTTTTAGTCTCTTGTAAGTGGTGTGCCTAAATGATAAATAAATTGTGTATTTTCCAAAAAAAACAAAAAAAACAATAAACCCTAAACTTTAAATCCTAAACTGTAAACCATAAACTATATCCCTGGTACATAACCCTATATCCTAAATCTCATGTTTTGCAATTTTATTGTAAAATTTACAACTTTTAGGAATCTCATAGATTTATTTTTTTGTATATGTAACACAAAGTGAAGACTCAAGCGGTGAGTTATGGATTCAGTCTCTTTCTTGCTTTAGATTATTGTGGCATTAGCAATGGTCATGATTGTATATTTTCTCTCTAGAACATAAAATCATATCAATGAGAATATGCCATAACTTGTGTCTCTCTATTGAACATATTGTAATGGCACTAAGAATGATCATGAATACATATTTAATCACTATAATACTGGGTCACAGTATTGGATATGACCTTAGCTTGTGCATTTTATCTTTATATTGCAAAGTCATTGCACTAGGAATGATTGTAACTTTGGACATTCCTCAAGAACAAAAGTGATGACCCTAGAAATAGTAAAAGCTCGAGTACTACTCTTTATAACTTTCTATAGCTAAAATTTTTGGGATTGGAAATATCACTATGGCATTTTCCTTTGATTTGTGACCTTAAGTGTCAATATGCAAGACTAATATTTTGAGCAATGATTAAAACCTTTTATACATTTGAATATGATTCATTTACACCTTTTTGGGTATTGTGAGCTTGTATACATAACTCATTTAATATAAAAAGAAAGAAATGATACTTTTCATATCAATGAGGATATAGAAAAAATGGTTAGACATGGCAATAAAATAAATTTTTTGATTCTTGATTGAAAGAGAGCCCATTCTTCTTGCCCTGCTCAAACCATCCTGGAAATAGTTTGTACTAAGAGCCTACTAGGTGGTTATTTTTTTTAGAGGTGAACTATGTTTTAAAAAAATTGCTTTGAGTGTGTGCATGAGAGATATTTTAAAAGAAATTATAATAATCAATAAAAATAGCATCCTAAACAACTAGCTATTTCAAGACATAGGTGTAAACTTTGGTTTAGTCTGTCAGCGTACCTGAGTCAAATTACCTTTGATAGCCCAGTGATTCAACATCAAATATGATGAGACATAATAGAGATAAAGTAAAAGCTCGAATTATTTTGGTTAGAGTTTTAGCAATCATTCTTGAGTTGAGAAAGGAACAAAATAAATTATATTAATTATTCAGTATAATTTTAATTTTAATTTTAATTATTTATCAGTTTATTTTTATAGAAATATTAATTACAAAATAAATTTTTAGTGAGACAGATCTAATTTAAATTAAACATGTATATCCTAAATAATAAAGAATAAATCTAATTTTTTTTCATTTTAATTTTATATATTCAAATTTTATTATTTATTTGTTTATTTTTATTAAATATTAATTACAAAATAAATTATGAGTTACACAAATATAATTTATATAAATTATTTTTCATCAAAATAATATAGATAAACTTTTTAAAAGAAAAAAAAATTTCAAAACAAAAAATTATTATATAGTAATATATTTTGCTTTGCTTCTGAATCATTTTAGGTTTTGTAAATATATTTTAATTGGTATTTATCTTATTAATAATATATTATTATTTTATTTTTTCATCATTATTAGAATATTTATCAATAAAAATGTTTATATTGAATTTATATGATATATAAATATAATGATTATTATGAATGAATATTGTATTCACTTTTGAAAAAGATTTTAAAATTATTATATTTTCAAAGGTTATAACCTTTGAAAATGTGAAAAAATAGAAAAAAATAAATTTTTTGTTATTTCATTTTTTAAATAAAACCTATATATCATTAAATGCTTACTTACTTAAATCAGTAAGCTCATAAATTCCTTAACCCCTAAATACATAAACCTTTAACAGCTATATATTACTTAATAAATAATTAATCTCTTTTTTATTTCTATTATTATAATTTTAAAAATTAATTTTAATTATTTATAGTTTAATTTTTTAGAAAAATTAATTACAAAAAAAATTTAGAGTAAGACAAATATTATTTAAATAATTTATTTTAATAAAAAAAATATAATCTTATAAAAAGAAGGAAAATTATAAAAATTAAATATTATTATTTAGTAATATATTTTGATTTGATTTTGAATCAATTTGTGTTATGTAAATAATAGTTTATTAATTTAATTTTTGATCCTTATTATAATATCTATCATTAAAATTGTTTATATTGAATTTATATGATATATAATTATTAAGATTAATATAATTCTACATAGTATTCACATTTCAAAAAATTTTAAAAATTATTTTATTTTCAAATGTTATAACCTTTGAAAATCAGAAAAAATCTAAAAAAAAAAATTTATTTTTATTATATAAATAAAGCCTATAAACAACTAAATACCTAAAAACATAAATTGATAAACTCCTAAATGATAAAACTTCTAAATAATCAAACAATTAAACCTGTATACCTCATATAATAAATCATAAATCTCATTTTAATTTGTATTCATTATAATTTTAAATATTCATTTTAATTATTTATTAGTTTATTTTTTATAGAAATATTAAATACAAAATAAATGATGAGCGAGACAACTATAATTTTAATAATTTATTTTTAATCAAAAAAAAAAAAGCTTATAAAAAGAAGTAAAAATTTAAAAACAAAAAATTGTTATTTAGTAATATACTTTACTTTGATTTTGAATCATTATATATAAGTTTTGCAATTATATTTTAATTGCTATCAATCTTATTAAGAATAGTTTATTAATTTATTATTTGATCAATTTTATAATATCTAACAATAAAATTACTTATATTGAATTTAAATGTCTTATAATTATTATGATTATTATAATTAAATATTATATTTACATTTGAAAAGAATTTAAAAATTATTATATTTTCTAAGGTTATAACCTTCAAAAATGATAAAAAATCAAAAAAATAATTATTTTATTATTTTATTATTTTATTATTTTATTATTTTATTATTTAAATAAAACTTATAAACCACTAAATGCCTAAACATTTAAATCTCTAGACTCCTAAAACCCAAAAACCCCTAAATACTTAAACCATTAAACCTATATAACCTAAATAATAAATAATAAATCTCATTTTTATTTGTATTCATTATAATTTTAAATATCCATTTTAATTATTTTTTAGTTTATTTTTATAGAAATATTAATTACAAAATAAATAATGAGTGAGACATATATAATTTAAATAAATTATTTTTTATGAAAAAAATATAAACTTATAAAAATAAACAAAATTTCAAAAATTTAATATTTTATTTAGTAATATAATTTACTGTGTTTTTGAATTATTTTGGGTTCTGCAAATATATTTTAATTAATATCTATCTTATTAATAATAGTTTATTAATTTATTTTTTGATCATCAAAATAATATATATTAATAAAATT
>JAREIK010001961.1:587163-651468 GCA_029783825.1 Sapria himalayana | reverse complement strand
GAATAATTTAGTGATGGAATTATTGATGGATTTTCTATAGCTAATAAAATCTAGAATTTACCATTGGATTTAGCGAATAATTTTCCCTAGTTAATAAAATCCATAATTTAGTGACGGATTTAGGGATAGATTTTCCCTAGCTAATAAAATCCATAATATGGCGACGAATTTATTGACGGATTTTTCCTAGCTAATATAATCCAGAATTTAGCGACAAATTTAGCGACGGAATATACCTAGCTAATGAGATCTATAATTTAGGGACGGATTTAGCGATGGATTTTCTCCAGCTAATAAAATTATGAATATAGATATTGATTTTGAGACGGTATTTTCCTAGCTAATAAAATCTGGAATTTGGCTACAGATTTAGCGATGGAATTTCCCTAGTTATTTACATCTTGAACATAACGACAAATTTTAGTGACAGAATTCCCTAGCTAATTACATTTGGAACATAACGACGGATTTTAGCAATAGCATTTTCCTAGCTAATTATACCCCGAAATATTGCGACAGATTTAGCGACAGAATTTCCCTAATTAATTACATACTAAAAATAGCGACTAAATATAGCAACATAAATTCCTTAGCCAATAGTTCCTGAATATAATGATGGATTTTTATGACAGATCTTCCCTAGCTAATTAAATCCGGAATATATCGCCGGATTTAGCGACTAAATTCCCTAGTTAATTAAATCCAAAATATAGCGAAGGATTAAGTGACTCAACTTTCCTATCTAATTAAATCACGAACATAGTGGTGGAATTTCTTTAGCTAATATTTAATTTTTTAATTTTTTAATTTTTTAAAATTTTTTATTAGTTTTAATATTTTATTTAATTTTTGTTTATTAAATATATGTTAATGGTATATAGATGAGCAATCCTTGAAGGATATATTCTCCTCATAAAATCATAAAAAATGATATTATAAATAAATAATTTAAAAATATAAAAATATAAAAAAAAATTATATTAATAAGGGCTAAAATAACTATTGTTATGATGTATTAATTTTTTAAAAAATTATACAAAAAATTTTTCTAAAATTTTTAATTAAGAAAGTAAATAATTTGTATTAAAGTAACATTAATTAATAAATACAATAAGTATAATAATTTTTTTTGTTATTTTAAAAATTAAATTAATAGTAAAATTACTATTAATATCAATGTAAATTAATTAATTATATGATAAAATAGAAAATATTTACAAAAATATTTGAATTGACAAATAAACTAGTAATTATTAATATTATTATAAGTATAAAAAAATTATGATTATAGGAAACTTTTAAAAAAATGAATAATAAATATTTTGAAAATCTAGAAATATAATAAAAATATAAATTTTCAATAAAGTTAAAAGAAAATAAATTAATATTTTATAAATAAATACATATATGCTTGCTTCTACTAAAATTTATACAAATTAAATAATTGAGTAATATTTTTACAATTAGCTTTTAACATTTATTATTTTTATTAAAATAATAAATATATCTTTTTTTAATTAGCTTCTCACTTTATGTAATTTTTTGAATTTTAAAAATTATTAATGATATCAAATAATATGAAATTGTATGTCTCTAAATTATTTCATATTATCTTTGTAAAAATTAATATAAATTCTTAAAAAAATTATAACCATAAAATATAAATTTTTATATATTTTTTAACATTAAGAATATTTTATAACTTTTAGGTGAGTCGCTAGAAGACAAATCATCTTTTCATTTATGTCTTATTATATGAAGTTTGTTAATTTTGTACCTATTGATATTTTTTTTATATGGCTAAACATATTTTTTTTATTGTTTATATATTTATTGTTTAATTAATATTTTAATAAAAAATTATAAAGTATTTGATTTTCATTTGTACCTTGCTACATGCACATTAATTTTGTTGAAAAAATTTTAATAGTAAATAAAATTAATGAGTATTTTTGTAATATATATATATATATATATATTGTTTATTTAATGTTTTAATAATTAAAAATATAAATATTTTCCTAAATATAAATTTCTATCTCTCGATGCCAAAGCATCTCTAACACATGAACCGAATTCCTCTGCATTCCACCATCTATCTCTCGATGCTGAGGCAACAAAATTTAACCAATGTTTAAGTTTTAATTTGTTATTGATTTGAGGTAGGTTTTATATATTTATTCTTCATCGATTATATTGGATTGCTTAATCGAAGATTAATCATTTTGATTCTGTTTTATTGTTTCTGAAAATCTTCTTTAATCACCATGGTATGCTTGGATTGTCTATATAAACTTATTCGTATAAATACTTCATGTATTTGTGATATAATACATTATCATTGTGTTGATTTTGATGGTGATAGTATACAAAAACAATATATAAATAGAATATATACTTAGGTATGCCGACTTGATATCTACAAAAATAGTTTACATCAATATGCATGTGTATTTTATACATAATTAGTATACATACTTAGGTATGTCAACTTGATATCTAAATAACTAGTATACATACTTAGGTATGCAGACTTGATATCTAGAAAAATAGTATACATCAATATGCATGGGTTTTTTATACTTAACTAGTATACATACTTAGCTATGCCGACTTGATATCTACATAACTATTATAGATACTTAGGTCTGCCGACTTGATATCTACATAACTAGTATACATTTATATATCAATATAAACAGTATTCATACTTAGATATGCCGACATAACTATATATATACAATATACAAAAATAGTATACATAAACATGTGTGTATTTTAAATAAGTGTATTTAAACATAACTATACATCAATATCCATGTGTGATATAATTTGAATTTCTTATATAAGTGTATTTTACTATATATATATAACTAAAAAAATAGTATACATAAACATTATTATATAAATTCAACAACGCATATTTAATATACATATATATAGACATTTATATATAACTATATATAAATCGATTTAACAATATGTATATAAACATATTACTATATATAAATGTATTTATCTACATTAATATACATAACTATATATAAACAATATACAAAAAAAATATACCTAAACATAATTATATATAAATATAACGATGTATATTTAATATACATATATATAAATAGATATATAACTATATATAAATGTATTTATTAATATGTATATCAACATTTTACTATATATAAATGTATTTATCTAAATCAATACCTATACATAGTCATATGTCTAAATATATATAATTAAATGAAAAAATATATATAACTACATCTACAACATGTATAACTATATGCTTTAGAAACATAATATCCATTCATATCATTCAACTCATCCATACATGTTTTTTTGGATATTGTATAAATCTTTATCATTTTCCCATATATTTTAAAAACTTGAATTTAATTCTTTCAATCTTAAATATTTTTTTTATTATATCTTTATATGTTTGTATAAATCATTATGATTTAATATGTTTAAGGTTTTTATTTTTATTTCACTTAATATCATTTAACTAAAATTGATTTCTAATAAAATGTTAATTTGTTAAAATTTATTTTGTAATTTTCAAAACAAATCACAATATGTTTGTGTAGTAAATATTATAAAAAAATTTTTAAAATATATATGTGATGCAGTTTCAATTTACAAAGAAAAACTTTAAAAATAAAATTTATTTACAAAATAAAATTTGTACCTCATAATATTCAATATGTTATATTTATTATAAATAAATAATATGTGAAATGTATATATTAATTACAAAAAAAAACAATGTAATGTATTAAATTAAAAAAAAAATCAAAAATTTATTTTAAAAAATAAATTGATATATTATTATGGTCATTTATATATTTTGAATAAAATAAAATAATAATTACTTGTAGAAAAATTTACTCTTGTATTTATATGGTAATCTATTTTGATTGAACATAATTAAATAAATAATTGTTTTTTTATGAAACATTAAAGGCATGTATTTATATGCACTACATTATATTTGTTTGAATTTTGAAGTTTCTAAAAATTTATTAATAACAATAAATAATAGGTATAAATTTATTATAGACATTAATATTTTAATAAAAAAAGTATATAGACAAACAAAAACAATATTATCTATTTATGAATTATATTTTCATTTTTAACATAATTATAAAACCAAAATAATTTACAGATATGTCGATTTCATTTATTTATATGAGTATAATGATAGTTATTTTAATATAAATATTAAAAAAACAACTTTTTAAATATAATAGAAGCTAATTATTTAATTCATAATTTCATTTTACGTATTAATATGCTTCACGCACACACACACACACACACACAAACGCATACACATAAACACACACACAAATATTTGTTTTAAATATAAAAAAATTATAATATTTTATAAATTCTGTACATTATTTAATATTTTATTTTAATTAAATTTACAAAATCAAAAAATTTTAAATACATTTACACACACACAGACACAGACACACACACATATATATAATAGTTTCATGTGTAACATTAAAAAAACATTATGTATATAGGTATATGTGTGTGTTGGTGTGGGTGTACAGTAATATATGCATGCATATAAGTATATACACACAACTTTGAAAATGTAGATACATATGTGAATATATACAAAAGTACAAAAATGTGTATGCTGATATATAATGTATATTAATGTATAAATGTGTGTGTTTAGGGTAGTGTATATGCACTTATATATTTATACATATTTATGTAAATATCAACATTAATTTTGAGAAGAAAAATACTTGAGCACATAAATATTAACATTCCACAGATTCGTGAGAGTATGAGCAAAAAGTGACATTATTGCAAGATACAACAATTCTCCCATCTATAACACTTTGCCTCAAATTTTAATCATAGTAATACTTGCAATGATAAAGGTTTATTCAAAACTAAATACCATGGTGTTACATTTTCATTCAATAGTATAATTTGATCAAATAAAAAAATCGATATATCTTCTTCAACATCTCTTCTATCTTCTTTTTCAAGTCTTGATAAGCTATTTTCAATTTTGATTATATGTACATTTCTTATCTAATATATTTAGTTCAAACTATTTTAATAGTAAGATCCATCAAATCAATCTAGGATGGACATCTTACTTTTTTATGAGATATTTGATTATAGAATATTTAGTATATACTATGACTTTGGTCCCCACTAAATATGATATTAATTTTCCAAAAGAAAAGATTGTTGATACAAGTTCTTTCTCTATATTTGTGTAATTCAATTGGGCATTTTAGCGTGTGTTGTTATCATTGTATATGATAACTATTTATAAATATTTGTATAACTATATAAAACTTTTCATAATTATATTTAACTATATTTGTAACTATGTAAACTATTTTTTTAACTATATTAATAACTATATATAACTATTTTTTAAACTATATAATATTTTATAACTATATGAGTAATTCTATATAACTATATTCTTAACAAAATATATCATATGTATAATAATATAACTATATATAATTGTATTTTACTATACGTATAACTATAAAAATATTATATATAACTATATCTTTAACTACATACAAAATTATAAATATATGTATATAATTATATATAAATATTTGTATATCTATGTAATACTCTATATAATTAAATATAACTATATTTGTATCTATGTAGACATAGATGTATTCATATAATTAAATCTATATATGTATTAATAATTTTGTATATATTTATGTATAACTACTTATAACTACTTGTATGAATATATTTATATATAATTATATGTTTAACTATATATAACTCTATTTTTAATTATATATACTATAGGTATATACACATATATTTATATAGATAATTGAATATATAGATAACTATGTATCTATCTTTATTTTTGTTATATTTATATTGAATATACGTATATTCAATTATATTGATATATTTATACTATTTGTCTATATATAAATATATAGATAACTTTATATTAGATAGACTGCTATTCTAATATATTTGATTCTGTATAGATATATAGATATATTGAATTATCTATATATAGATATATAGATACATAAATATATTCAATCTATATATATTGAGTATATACGTATATGTAAATTTATATAAATTATTTATATGAATATATTTATAGACAAATATATAAATATATTCATACAACTTTATAATATCTATCAATCTATACTTAGTA
Organism: Sapria himalayana; assembly: GCA_029783825.1. Classification (NCBI taxonomy): domain Eukaryota; kingdom Viridiplantae; phylum Streptophyta; class Magnoliopsida; order Malpighiales; family Rafflesiaceae; genus Sapria; species Sapria himalayana. The sequence continues at coordinate 645,257 of JAREIK010001961.1, read as the reverse complement.
TAATTAAAATAATAAAATATGTATTTAAAAAAAGTATAATTAATTTAAGTTTATTTTAGCATACCTACTACCCAACACAACAAAAATGCATAAGGTATGTATCACAATAAGTATTATTAAATTAATGTATATGATTAAAAAAAAAGAATTTTAGAAAAAAAATTAACAGAAACAATACGCATTAAGATAATCGATGAATAATTAGGGTTGAAAACGTACATCAAATCAATAACAAATTATCTCTTAATTCGAATATATTTATGTTGTGTTGGTGTCAAGAAAAGAATGGGGGACGGTGGAGTAATTATGTCGCTTATTCTTCGAAAATGTTGGGAGAAAGATGGAGGACTTAGTCTCGACAAAATAAACATTAAATAACAAATTATATATATTTCCAAAATATTTATATTTTTAATTATAAAAACATAAAATAAATAATATTATATATATATATAATACAAAAAGACTCATTTATTTTTTTTATTATCAAAATTTTTTCAACTAAATTAATGTGCATGTAGCAAGGTACAAATAAAAAATATACATCTTACAATTTTTTATTATAATATTAATAAAATAATAAATATATAAACAATTTAAAAAAATTATATGTTTAGCCTTATAAAAAAAATATCAAATAACTATAAAATTAACAAACTTGATATAATAAATATGACATATATATAATCACATAGCCTCAAATGACACAAAACTTCTACAAATTAGTATTATCCCATTTATACTTCACAAAGGTGCAACAAAACGTCTCTATCAACATAAATAAGAAATATGAAGATTATTTAAATTTGGAAAATATCTCTAAAAAATCACAGAGAAAAACCTGGAAGATGAGCCATGAGCCAGGCTTGGGGTATCAAAGTAAACATCTTGCCTCCCCATAACTAGAACTCTCTATCGGTCCCAAGGCTTATAAGGGGGTTGCTCTGCACCGCCATGCCTGATTTGACAAGCTAACAAAAGAACTAGCAGATGAATTTGGGACTGATCATTTGTAGTAGTAACCATGAAAATATAAATAGGAATATTGAACATAGAAAAAATTAGCACTCCACCATGCTAATGTGCAACACAAAATGATGAATAAATTATTAGAATAATAATTTTGAATAACTATAATCTAAGAAATCCTTGTCTTACATATTTAAAACAATGACATAACAAAATTTTATTACATCTTATTCATCAATGTATCTACCGATAGTGCATAAAGTATACTATATATGTGCTTTGACGTTGCTTTCTCATCCTCATCTCCTCCGATCATCATCTTTCAGCTGCTACAAAGCTGTCTGAGTCACGGTGCATCATGTCTAGTAAAAAAATCCTTCACTTTTACCAACTTCATATGGAAAGCAATGAGGTGCCATATCAATACGAAATTTAAATAAGTGAATAAAATTAAAAAAAAAAACAAATAAAACAAGTTATGTTTTGATAAATATATAATACTATAGTATATATGTTCATATATACTATAGTGTATATTATCATATATTACTATAGTATTATATGTACATATTTACTAAGTATGTGTATACTCAGTATATATGTACATATAATGCTGAAGTATTATATGTACAAATATTGAAGTAATATATGTGTGTGTATATACATACGTATATACAGCATTTGCAATAGCTGTTGATGCCGCCACGTCAGCTACTACTATTGCTCCTGCTGCTACCATTGCTACCGTTGTTGGTTCCACTACACCTGCTGCAGCCGCCGCCGCCGCCGCTCCTACCGACACCACTATTGCTGCTCCTGCTATTGCTGTTGCTGCTGCTACCACTGCTACCATTGCCACCGCTACTGCTACCACTGCTGCCATTGCTACCGCTGCTGCCGTTGCTGCTACAACTACTGTAGCAGCTGCTACCGCTGCCATGGCAACAGCTAACTCTAGCTACCACTGATAATAAAACTGGGAATGGTAATGATGTATGACAATATATACATGTCTACAAATAAATATATGCACCCATTTATGTACATACTCATTATATACCTACATATATACTCAGTATATACTTATGTATATACCAAGTATATTCATACTTATATACTCGGTATTTGTACATATACAGTGCATGTCATGCACCACATGACTGAAAATAATGATCAGCACATCACAAGAGATAGCACATGAGGCCCAGTATTGCACTGCCAGAACATCCAACTCTGCATGGTAAGTAGAAACCTAGTATCATTAACAAATTGCACAGGCTTCAGACTTTATGAAAACTAATTGACAAATAGAAAATAAAAAAAGTTGCACATTGAAAATCAGAATAGTACATGCCTAGAAAAATAGAATTTTTATCGTCCAAAACAAAACAAAAAAACAACATGTGCCAAAACAAAATAATACAATCTCCAATGACCTAGATGCTAATTCAATCACAACATGCTATCTATCTTATAAATCTAACATGCTCTTGAAGATAAATTTTCATTATGTATCTTTTCTTCTGTGTGGCTTTGTACATAGTCTCTTTTATTGGTTTGGTTGCCTTAGGAATGAGACACCTAAACGCATGTATTTATATTATTGAACATGATATATAAGCGGGAAAAATAAAAGTGATAATGCCGCCAGCAACACCATCATTTCAGCTAACACGTTGGAGACTGCCCCAAGACACCTGATGTTTTTTTTAAAGAACAAAAGTAAAAGTGTTTGGAGCATGCCATCAATATAAGCACTACAATACATAGACTATATACAAGTGAAAAAAAAAATTCAAAAATTAAAATTATGCAATAAATATAATGAATATTATATATATTCATCATGTCAAACTTCATAGAAAAAAAAAATTAAGAGAGTCCAGATAGTTCTCATTAAAATCTTTGCCAACAATTCTGATGAGAATGGCTATTGCCTGACCTAGCACGTGGTGAACCTAGAATAGCCTAGGTCTGAACCAAGAAAGCCAGGCATGCCCTTGTCAGGGCCTATCCATGGTACCTTGTCCACTTCACAAAAGCCCAAGCTCTAGACCTTGGACTCCTATGGGCCATGTCCCCTGGATAGTGCGTGCAGGCGGCAAGTGCTGAGCATGATGGCAGCATTATATCAATATATTATACATAACATAGATGTGTTAATTTTTATGTGAATATATATATATGCATAATATAATTATTGTGTATTACAATATACAAAATATATACATAATGTATATAGAATGTACATACAATGTGTATATACACTCATATTGAATATATACATATACACATTGTATATAGATATAAATTATTGTGTAGATACATGTATACATAATGTAAATACAAAATATATACATACATACCTAGTATATTAAAAATTTAAAATTATGAATTAAAAAAATTATTTAATTTAAAATTATAATTAATACTTATTAAAATAAAATATGGTAACATTATCTTTCAAAATAAAACTAAAACATAAAAAATATTACAAATCATTAAGGCATAAAACGATAAAAATTATAAAATCTTTTTTAATCTAACTGTTATGATTTGTACCACTTTAAATTTTATCATATACATCATCATGTGTATTTTGTTGTGATGTATGAATTTGATTTTGACGGCTCATCTATGTATTATCTTAATCTTTCTATCATAACAAATTTTCAATAATATTGATTGTAATTTGATTTTCCTATATAAAAAAAATATTCACAATCATAAATACGATAGATTTTAATATGCAATAAACATAGTAAAGATCAGCCAATCACGAGACATTTTAGATATCATGAAAAAATTTTATAGAATTTTTACAAACTCAATGCATCTAGATTCTTCATATCCTCTAAAAGAAGTAGAACAATAATTGATGTCAAAGTATTTTAACAGGTTATAAAAACTCATATTCGACAAACCAACCTATCACTTACCTCTAACTTATTTGAATTAAAAATATATCATCTTTAGATACTTCATAATCATAATTTCATTAAACAAAAATACATAATTTCTTAATATTTAAATAAATTTTTTAATTAATCATAAATTTTACTTTTTTATTCTTATATTTGATTAATCCCTAATCTAAATGTAAAAAATTTTTATAGTTATACATATAGTAAGATACAAATATTTATATTTATATGTTATTATACATATAGTATATATAGTTATAAATATGTTATATATAGTTAAACATATAGTTATATATAGATATACTCATACAAGAAGTTATATGTAGTTATACATAAATATATACAATGTTATAAACAACTATATAGATTTACATATATATATACATATATGTATACATAATTACAAAGATACTTATATTTAATTATATTGAGTTTTATATAGTTATACAAATATTTATACATAGGTATACAATATAGTTAGTAGCAGATATAACAAATGAAGAGTTTTAGATTACTACAAACCTCGTAAAATTTTAATTTAATGAAAACCATGCTAAATTCTATTTAACTAAAACCTCTATGTCATGATTTTGCAAAAACTTTCTCATAAATATATAAAATTGTAAAATATTTGTACATATATACTGTAGTTTATATGTATATATATACTATTATATATGTACTTATACATATATAGCAGTATATATGTATACACTGGTATATATGTATATGCACATATATACTGGTATATATGTATAAGTATTTATATGAACATAGATACTCGGTAAATGCACACATACACTATAGTGTATGTGTGCATATATACGTGTATACATATACACTATAGTATATATGTACATTTACACTATAGTGTATATATGTACAAGTATGTACATATATAATAGTAAATACGTATACATATATACCATTATATATGTAAATGTACATATAATATATATAAATATACACTACAGCGTACATGTACATATATACTCAATCAAGTTCCACGTGTAATATTACTTGGCTAATCAATGGATGTTTTCATGTAGATATCAAGTGAATAAGCAAAGAACAAACTAGATGATAAGTAATATTAAATAGAAATGCATAATAGTCTAGAGAAGTTCATAAATCAGCCATGAAAGAAACATAATAGCGAACCTAATATGATTACAAGTTTCAAATTTTATGAACATTTTTTCACCATTCATTAGTTTAATAAGGAAAAAAGAAAGTAGTATGTGATGGCTATCATAAAAATCATACTTGATTTTTGAGATAGGTTTGCATTGATCCATTGCTCCAATACCTCATTTTGAGTACCATCAATCTCATGATATTTGTATGATTTCATTACAAACTCATGTAGCTTTCCTTGAGTGTACCCAATGAACTGAGGATGTAAATTGTTAAACAAATTGGAGCTTATATTACTCTCATTATTATAGGAACATTGTGATATGATTACAAGTTTCAAATTTTATGAATATTTTATTAGGATTCATTAGTTTTATAAGAAAAAAGAAAGTAGTGTATGATAGATATCATTCATATCATACCTGATTTCTGAGGCTATTTTGCAATGATCCATAGCTCCAAGTAATTATACGTAGTTATACATACATGTATACAATGTTATAAACAAATATATATATTTACATATATGTATAGATAGTTACAAATATAGTTATATTTAATTATATAAAGTGTTATATAGTTATACAAATATTTTTATATATTTATACACATATAGTTAAACATAATGTTGTATGTTGTTTTACATATAATTATAAATATAGTTACATGTGGCTATACATATAGTTACGTGTATAGTTATACTTATATTTTTACTTGTAGGTATATATATTTTTTCTTATAATTTTATATAATTATACATATAGTTATGTATAGGTATAGATATAATAAAATACATTTTTATATACTAATATATACAAATGTATAATAAAAATAGTTGTAAATTATATATTTAAATTAAGTTATGTATAAAGCTTTTATAGTTATACATATAATAAGATATAATTATTTATATTTATATGTTATTATACATATAGTATATATTGCTATAAATATTTTTATATAGTTATACATAAATATATAAAGTTATAAATAAATATATAAATTTACATATATGTATACATAGTTACAAATATAGTTGTATTTAATTATATAGTGTTATATATCTATACAAATATTTATATATAGTTATACAAATATATATATATAGTTATACACATATAGTTAAAAATAATGCTGTATGTTGTTACACATGTAATTATACATATAGTTATATCTGGTTATACATATAGTTACACATATAGTTATACTTATATTTATAGATGTAGCTATATATATTTTTTCATATAATTTTATATATGTATACATATAGTTATCTATAGGTATATATATGGTAAAATATATTTTTATATACTAATATATAAAAATGTATATTAAATATATGTTGTTAATTATATTTTTAAATTTTAGTTATGTATAATATTTTATAGATATACATATAGTCAAAGACAATTATTTATAGTTATATGTTCTTATACCTTTGGGATCCAATGGCAAAAAGACACAAAACAGAAAATAAACAGGCTCGGCTTACAATAGATAAGTGCAAAGTAAATGAGATCTTGTATTTAAGGTGTGTAATATATAAATATAAATATACTTTGAATCCCCCTAGAACTAGATGATTTCATCCACATAACTAAACAAGACTCAGACAAACTAGGTAAAGATTAGATCCACATCTAGTTATGTTAACAAAGTTTGTCTCATCCTTCTAAAATTTTTATGACTTGCTGGCAATGTAAGTGGAAAGCCAATCAAGACCCTCGTAGAAGCCATCGCCAGAGGTAGCACAGGTGCTCTGAATGTACCAATGGCATTGGCAAAGAGAATGAAGTCTTAGCTTGTCAGTAATTTCAGTTGCATTCATAGAAATGGGAAGATCTTGCTTATTAGTAAACACCAGCAAAACTGCATCTCAAATTTTTTCCTTGTTTAACAACCTATGCAACTTATCTCTAGCTTCAATAACACAATTTCTATCATTGTTGTCCACCACAAATATGAGAAATTTGGTAATTTGGAAGTAAACCCTAAAGAAAGGGTGAATCTTGTCTTGACCCCCAACATCCCACATAGTGAAATTTATATTTTTGTATTCAATAGTCCCCACATTGAAGACAATAGTAGGAATTGTGGTGACAATTTCACCAAGCTTCAACTTATATAGAATGGTTGTCTTACTGCCAGCATCAAGACCTGGCATCAAAATCCACATCTCCTTTTTGGCAAATAGCTTACTGAATAGCTTTCTAAACGTCAACCCCATTTCTTTCAATAAACCTCAATCACTTTGTCATATGGTAGTAAAGATATTTGATGAGAGAAAGAAACAAAATCAATATACCTCAAGAGATAGACAATAGAGAGGGAGTTCAACCTCTATATGTTCTTATACCTATAGTATATATAATTAAAAATAGAGTTATATATAGTTAAACATATAATTATATGTAGATATATTCATACAAGTAGTTATACATAAATATATACAAAGTTATAAAAAAATATATAGATTTAATTATATGAATACATACATGTATACATTGATACAAATATAGTTATATTTAATTATATGGAGTATTACATGGTTATAAAAATATTTATATATAGTTATACATAATTAGTTATAAATATGTATGTAGTTAAAGATATAGTTATAATTTTTATAGCTATACATTTAGTAAAATATAATTATATATAGTTATATATTATTATACATATAATATATTTTCTTAAAAATATAGTTATATAGAATTACACATATAGTTATATAATATTATAAAATTAAAAAAATAGTTATATATAGTTATTAATATAGTTATTAATATAGTTATAAAAATAGTCTACTTAGTTACAAATATAGTTAAATATAATTATGAAGAGTTTTATATAGTTATACAAATATTTATAAATAGTTATCATATACTATGATAACAACACACTCTCAAATGCCCAATTGAATTACACCACTATAGACAAAGAACTTGTATCAACAATATTTTTTTTTGGCAAGTTAATATCATATTTAGTGGGAACCAAAGTCATAGTATATACTAAATATTCTATAATCAAATATCTCATAGAAAAGAAAGATGGTAGGCCTAGATTGATTTGATAAATTTTACTATTACAATAGTTTGAACTAGAGATGTTAGATAAGAAATGCACATATAATCAAAATTAAAAATACCTGATAAAGACTAGAAAAAGAAGATAGAAGAGTTGATGAAGAAGATATTAGATAGTTTTTTTATTTGAACAAATAATAATATTGAATAAAAATGTAACTCCATGGTATGTAGTATTGAATGAACCTTATCATTGCAAGTAGTACTCTGATCAAATTTTGAGGCTAAGTGTTACAGATGGGAGATTAGTAGTATCTTGCAAAAATGTCACTTTTTGCTCCAACTCTCATGAATTTGTGGAATATGTTAATATTTATGTGCTCAAGTATTTTTCTTCTCAAAATTAATGTTGATATTTACATATATAAGCATTAATATATATGTGCATATACACTGCCCTACAGACACACATTTATACATCCATATAAATTACTATACATTATATATCAGCATACACATTTTTGTACTTTTGTATATATTCACAGATGTACCTACATTTTCAAAGTAGTGTGTATATACTTGTATGCATGCATATACTACTGTACACCCACACAAACATTCACATATACCTATATACATAATTTATTTTTAAAGTTACACATGAAACTATTATATATGTGTGTGTGTGTGTGTAAATGTATTTAAAATTTTTTAATTTTGAAAATTTAATTAAAATAAAATATTATATATTGTACACAATGTATAAAATATTGTAAATTTTTATATTTAAAACAAATATTTGTGTGTGTGTGTGTATATGCGTGTGTGTGTGTGTGTGTGAAGCATATAAATGTATAAAATGAAATTATGAATTAAATATATGAGCCTCTATTTTATTCAAATAGTTGTTTTTTAATATTTATATTAAAATAATTATCATTATACTAATATAAATAAATGAAATTGGCATATTTGTAAATTATTTTATTTTTACAATCATGTTAAAATTGAAAATATAGTTCATAAATAGATAATATTGTTTTTGTTTTTCTATATAATTTTTTTATTAAAATATTAATGTCTATGATAAATTTTTACCTATTATTTATTATTCTTAATAAATTTTTAGAAACTTTAAAATTCAAACAAATATAATGTAGTGCATATAAATAAATTTTTTTAATGTTTCTTAAAAAATCAATTATTTCTTTGATTATGTTCAAACAAAACAGATTACCATATACAGATATGAGTAAATTTTTCCACAATTAATTTTTTTTATTTTATTCAAAATATATAAATGACCATATAAATATATGAATTTGTTTTTTTAAATAATTATATTTAATTTTTTTTTTCAAATTGAATACATGACAATGTTTTATTTTTGTAATTAATAGATACATTTCAAACATTGTTTATTTATAATAAATATAACATATTGTATATTATTAGGTACAATTTTTATTTTTTAAATAAATTTTATTTGTAAAGTTTTATCTTTGTAAAATGAAACTACATCACATATATATTTTAAAAATTTTTTATAATATTTATTTCACAGACATATTGTTATTTGTTTTAAAATTTACAACATAAATTTTAACAAATGAACATTTTATTTGAAATCAAATTTAGTTAAATGTTATTAAGTGAAACAAAAATACAAACCCTAAACATATTAAAGTTTAAAGATTAATACAAACTTATAAAAATACAATAAAAATACATTTAAGGTTGAAAAAAGTAATTTTAAGTTCCTAAAATATTAGGGAAAATGATAAAGATTTATCCAATATCCAAAATAATATGTATGAATGAGATGAATGATATGAATGGATATTAAGTTTCTGAAGCATGTAGTTATACATGTTGTAGATGTAGTTATATATAATGGACGCCAATAAAAATTTAGGGTTACTCCTAATGACCTAACCTGATCCAGAATCTTATTTGGGTATGATTTCCATCTCACATTGGTCTCATTACATCCATTCTTAAGTTTGATTTGTTGGGATAATGGTAGAAAGCTGTGTTCAGAGGTTTGAGGATCTAGAAAATGTCTAGTTCTTATTAAAATTATCATTTCTAATAATTTTAAAATATGAGTGTGTACTCTTGCTTTTCAGGCATGCTTTGCATGTGCTTCTTATTAAAGTGAAAAAAAAATAGTCTTGTTTTGCATTTTTTTAATAAAACAATAATTAAAAGAAGGATTCTACTGGTAGAAGCTAATGATCACTCCAATTGGGGCTCCTTCATTTTTCGAAGCATTCATGTTCAATACGATGGTTCACGTTCATGCCGAGGTGGATCATTTTCATTCTTCATCAATAAAGTATCAACGTCTAGACTTGAGGTGGGTCATTACTTTTTGCTTATGTTTTTTTTTTATTTTAGGAAGGTGTGATACAAAAATATGGCTATGATTTCTTCACTAGTGACCAGAGGAGCTAGGGGAGAGAAAGGAACGTCAATTTCATGAATAGATTATACTTTATGCAATTTCGTTAGATGTATTGATGAAGATGTAATAAAATTTTGTTATGTTTTTGTTTTAACAATGTAATATATAGTATGAAAAAAATTTATTAATTGCTTTTATATTTTATATTTTATAGTTTATGTTTTTATTTAATTTAATATAAAAACTTAAAAATATGTAATCAATTTTTTTGTAAAAAATAAAATAGTAAAAATAATTTTGGAATGAAAATAGCTAATTATTGTTTCCTCGCTAATTTAGCTAGGGACTTTTCTGTAAATCTAAAATACGATGAAAATTAGCAAGGGAAAAAATAAATTTAGCTAGGGAATTTTACGTCGGTAAAAATTTTTTGATAGGGAATTTTTTGAACATTAATTCTTTGCGATGAGCACATTAGTTTTGGAAAATTCAGTCATTAATCCATCATTATTCTGTTTTAGCAACAGTGAAATATTATTTAGCTAGAGAATATTTCCAAGTTATTTTAGATTTTTTTGTAGTGATATATATTTGACTATCTACATAATAGTATATCTATCAATTTATTTATCTATCTATTTGTCTATCTTTCTATCTGCCTATATATCTACATATCTATATATCTATCTAAAAATCTATTTTTCTATTTGTCTATCTACCTATCTATCTTTTTATCTATATATCTATCTATCTATATATCTGCCTGTCTGTCTATATGTCAATCAATAAATCTATATGTCTGTCTGTCTATCTATCTATCTATTTTTCTATTTTTATATTTATCTATTTGTCTTTTTGTCTAAATCTCTATTTACCTAATTTTATATCTTTGTAATTGTCAAACTATATATCTTTTTATCTGTATATCTTTCTATCTAATTTTGTTTCATTCCATCAGTCTATTAGTCAATATATATATCTTTCTATCTATATATCTTTCTATCTATCTATCTACCTATTTATATGTCTACCTATTTCTAAATCTATTTGCATATTTGTCTATATGTCTATTTGTCTATATATCTATTTTACTAACTATCTAACTATTTAACAATCAATCGAACAATCAATCTAAAAGTCTATCTATTTATCTATCATTATATCTATCTTCCTATCAATCTATCTTTCTATCTATCTGTCTATCTATCTATCTTTCTGGCTATCTATCTATCTATCTATACATCTATCTTTTTAGTTATCGATCGGTCTATCTATCCATATATATTACTATTTGTCTATATGTATATGTGCCTTTATATCCATCTCCCTATCTACCTATTTTTTTTTATCTGACTAACTTTATTTTTTCTATTTGTCTATATATCTACCTTTCTATCTATCTTTTTATCTTTCTATAAGTCTATTTGTCTATCTATCTATCTATCTATTTATCTATTTTTCTATCTATATGTCTATAAATATATTTTTCTATCTATCTATCAATTTATCTATCGATTAGCCAATCTGTATAGCTATCTATCTATCTATCTATCTATCTATTTGTCTATATATCTATTTGTATAACTACCTAACTCTTTAACTATCAATTAGACTATCAGTACATTATTAGTCTAGCTATTTAACTTTCTATCAATATTTCTTTCTTTCTATCTATCTAACTATCTATCTATCAATATGTCTATCTAGCTATCTATCAAGTTGTCTATCAGACTATCTATCTATATGTCTATCTATATATCTATCTTTCTACCTATCTACTTATCGGCCTAATTATTTATCTCTCTATTTCTATATATCTATATGTGTATCTATCTATCTACCTTTTTAGCTGACTTTTTATCAGGCAATTTGTCTATGTCTCTATCTATCTGTCTATCTATATATCTATTTAAATATCTGTCTATCTATTTATTTGACTATCTTTCTATCTATCTATCAGACTATATGTATATATGTGTGTGTGTATGTGTGTGTCAAACTATTTATATTTTTATCTCCTTATCCTCCAATATACTTTTTTTCTATCTATATATATGTTTATATGTCATTCTGTAAATCTATCTATTTGTCAATTTGGTTAAAAATCAATCAATCTATCTATCTATCTATATATATGTTAATATGTCTAACTATCTAATTATATATTTATTTGTCTGTCTATCTATCTATCTATTTATCTATCTATCTATCTATATATCTATATAACTATATCTATCATCCTATCTATATATCAATAAATTTTTCTATTTGTATATTTATCTATTTGACTATATGTTTATATGTCTATCTGTTTATTAGTTTTTCTATCTATATATCTGCCTATCTATCTACCCATCTATCTTTCTACCTATCTCTATATCTATTTGTGCATTTATCTATGTTTCTATCTGTCTAATTGTCTATATATCTATTTTACTAACTAGCTGATTATTTAACTATCAATAGAACTATCAATCTATCAGTAAATCTATGTATCTATTTATCTATCTATATATCTATCTCTTATCAATCTATCCATCTATCTGTCTATCTATCTATCTAACTATTTGTCTATTTGTATATGTCTTTCTACTCATCTACCTATCTACATATTTGTTGATTAGTCTATCTATCTATCTATATCTTTATCTTTCTATCAGTCTATTTGTCAATTTATGTATCTATCTATCTATTTATCTATCTATCTACCTATCTATATGTCTATCATTATATTTGTCGATCTGTGTATCAATCTATCTATCTATTTTACTATCTCTATATCTATCTATCTATCTATCTATCTTTCTATCTAATTGTCAATATATCTATTTTTCTAATTATCTATCTATCTAACTCTATAACTATCAATCAAGCTATCAGTCTGTTTATCTATTTGTTTATTATTCTTTCTAACTAACTAACTAACGATCTATCTAACTAACTAACAAACTAACAAACTATCTATATTTAAAATAAAAAAAAATATTTTATTGATTATAGTAATATTTTAAAAAAATATTTACAAAAAGATTTAAAAATTTAGGAAAAAAAATTCAATTTTTTTTTAAATCTTAAAGAAAATAAATTGATATTTAAAGATATATACATACATGTTTTAATTACATAAAAAAATTTTGATGATTTAAAAAATAACTATATCATCGTGGTTATTAAAAGAACACTTCTATTGTTTTTTAGGGTTTGAAAAAGAATTATTTAAAATATTACTAATTAAATTTTTTTATCCTTAAAATACTTAAATTATTTTTTCGCCAATAAACACTTTTAAAAAGCACGACCAAACTGGCCCAAAGTTGATTTTAATTCAAGTTTTTTTTGTCCCTACTCAAATATATAAGAATTAAACAATTGAGTAAGATTTTTACTATTAACTTATAATATTCTACTTTTTATTAAAATAATAAATATAACATTTTTTATTGATCTTCTAAGCTTTAAATAATTTTTAAAATTATATAAATTATAAATTATATCAAATAATATGAAATTTTATTCCTTTATAATTATATCATATTATATCATAAAAAATAAATTGAATTATTAAAAATTTACAACCATTAGATATATATATATATATATATATATATATATATATATATATATATATATCAAATACTTTATTATTATATATTATTATTTAATTTATTTATGAAATAATATCATTTATAGTTAAAAAAAATCTATTTCATTTTTTTTATTTAAATTATTTAATTTTTATAATTTTAGTTTACTTATATATTTTTGTCTCTTTTATTTAATAAAAAAAGAGACAAATTCAATGATTAATTCTCTGAAAAAAAATACTAAGGAATATTCAATCACAAACATTTTTTCTATCTTTCGAAAAGAAAGAGAGGAGAAGCGAAACTAGACTATGTGAGCAACCAACAAATTCAAACTCTTCTTGTTGCCAAGTAATATTATCATTGATCTTATCCTTCAAAATACTATATACATTTCTCTGCCTCTTTTAATTTCATTACCTTTGGCAATGTTTGATTTATACATAATATTTGGTTTTTAGTTTTTTATTGTCCTCCAATTTTCTTCTTCTTTATTCTATTTTCACATCACTTATATGATGTTAACTCTTCGCCATTAATGAAACAGCAAATGGTTAGTGTAAACTTTGTTATTTAACCATTTAAAAATTAGGGTTTTATAGATTTTAAATATAAAATGTACATTTTGTTTTCTTCTTTTGTATGTTAAGAAAAAAAATTTATGCTTAATGTTTTCTACTTCTATAACTTAATAAAAAAATTATTTTTTATGTTTTTTGTTTCTATTACTTAATAAAAAAAGTATGCTTAAAGTTTTCTGCTTCTGTAACTTAAGAAAAAACAAAATCAATGTTTATGGGTTCTATTTTTTTGTCTCCAAAAATATTATAAATTGATAACATTATTTATAAACTTTTATGCATTTATATAATCATATGACATTATATATAAATGTCTATACTTTAATATATATAAACATATTACATTATATATAAATGTTGATATGTTTATATAAACATATATTATTATATATAAATATTTATACATATGTATAAATGTTTATAAATATTTTACACCATTTACATAAAACTATCCATTTATATATTTTTTTATATAACATTTATATAACATATAATATATTTATACATTTTTGTAAACATTTATATAACATATAAATTTTTATATAAATATAAAATATTTATAATGTTTAAATAAATGTGATATATATCCTATATATTATTTATAAAAGTGTTACAAATATATAATTATATATATGTAACATTTATAAAAATATTTTAAACACAACATTATATCTAAACACTTGTATATTTATAAAAGTATGAAGTTTTTATTAATGATTATTCTTTTTAATGTTTAATCGATTTCAAATCACCGAAAAGTGTGCTAGCTCTTACAGTTGTTTATATATTTATTGTTTAATGCTTTCTCTTCATCGCTTATCTTATATGTAGGAGCATTTGATTTGAGGTAACACTTTCTACCCTTACTCTGCAAAATAAAACTCTATCGTTTTTTAATGTCTAGTTATTTTACTTCTTCGAACCCTATCATTCATCATGAGTTTGTGTACCATGGTCATGGTGAGTTACATTTCATTGCTCATTATTTGCTCACACGAAAATATAATATGCATTTTTTGATCCTTGAATTAGAATGTCTCTGTCATTCCTGACATGTTAGGATGTTAATGAGAGATTTAGAACAAAGTTGAACTCTAAACCGGCAAGCATGAAAGAGGCTGCAGGGGGGGTACAAGAAAGATGAGAGGGTTGGCTTTCCACAACTTTCACAGAGTATTGATCTTTATGTCTACCCTCGAAGCCATAACATAATCACCATACTTGCTAAGAATGGATTTTTTAAGGGCATGACTGTCAATGATAATCACCCCAAATTCCTAAAGCATATGAGAGCTAGATTGCCTCTTTAAGTGATAAACCTCGCAACTCTCTTAATGCTTTTCAAAGAATAAGCAAAATAGTTGATTAATCCATTCATGCTACTGGTGGAAACACTGACATCAATTCCATGAATATCCAGATGAGTCAAACTCATTCTGATCAACAGCCTTTTTCTACGATAAACTAACTTTGGCTCACCAACTTTCTCTTAATGACAGAACAATCCCAACTTTCTTCAATTTATGATTCATCCTCACTCCCTGCATTTACAAGACTATGACAAGTCGAAACTACTTCAACAATTGGTAGGCAAACCATTGGAGCAGCTCCTCATGTTCATATGGCTTCCTTACTTTCATTAGGTTATGCTGGTAGAAAACAAATGGCTGCAAATGATTACAATGATCTTCCTGACTTTGATCTTGGAACTGCTTCTGATACTTCTCTTTCTTCACGAGGCAAAATGCTGAATGTTGTGACTCGATCTCAAGAAATATTCTGGAGCTGAATTTTATAATCTTGATTGTTCATTGACCAAGTCCTTGAAACCATTCAAGTCAATGGAAACTCCTCAAAGTGTGCCATATTAATTTTGCTTTAAAAAGGTTTCCTCCGCTTTCACTACAAGAAAAATCCCATATAGCTAGGGACAATTTCCTAGCTAAATGAGTATTTTTCGTCGCTAAACGGGATATAGCGATGGATTGCCGATAGATCGGTTTCCTATCTAAATTGCTTCTTGCTAGATTTTAGTGACAGAAGTGTCCCTAGCTAAAAAGTTAGCGACAGAAAAATTCCTTGCTAAAAAAGAAAAATTTCGTAGCTAATTTAGAAAGATAAATGAGATATTCCGTCACTAAACAAAAATAAAGACGGATGATTCCCGAGCTAAAGTGTTGGTCTATAAATTTTAGCGACGGATATAGTCCCTAGCAAATAAATTTAGTGACAGAATATCCATCGCTAAATTTAATAATTCCCTAGCTAACTTAGCTAGGGAAAATTCACTATCTAATTTAGCAAGGGATTTTTCCCTTGCTAATTTATCAAGGGAATTTTCCCTAGCCATTATATTTTCAAAAATAATTTCAGAATTTAAAAATTTTTAAAATTTTTTAATTAAATAATTTAATATTTTTATATCAAATTGAATAAAAATTGAAACTATAAATAATTTATAATAAACAAAAAATAAATCATTTAAAATCTTTATGTAAATTCAATATTGTACATAATTGAAAAAAAAAATAGCAAACTTTTATTTGATATTATTCATCAATGTATCTGTTGATAGTACATAAAGTATAACATATCCATTCATTGATGCTGCTTTCTCTCCCTCTGATCCTCCGATCATCATTTTTATACTACGACAAAGCTGTCCGAGTCACGTCACGTTATGTCAAGTGAAAAATCCTATCACTTATAGAAGCTTTGTATGAGGAACAATGCGGTATCATATCGGTAAGAAAATTAAACAACTCAGTCAAATTAACAAAAAAAGTTATGTTTTGATACATATATAATCCTGCAGTATATATGTAAATATATACTAGCTTTTCACTCGTATATATATTACTATAGTATATGTACATATAAATAGTAGTTTTATGTGTACATATAAACTAAGTACAAATAAACTCAATATATACGTACAAAAAATACTACAGTATTAAATGTATGTAAATACTATCATTACTGCCATGCCGTTGTCACTGCCAATACCATTGCTACTGTCGCCGCTGCTGCCTCCACTGCCACTGCTGCTGCCACTACCACTGCTGCCATCGTCGCTTCTGTCGCAGCCATTGCCGCCGCTGCTGCGACCGCTACCACTGCCGCCGCCGGCACTGCCACTACCGCCATCGCTGCCACCACCGCTACGACTGCCAGTACCGCCGCCGATGCCGCCGCTTGCCGTGGCTATCGTTGATGATAATAGCTTTTTACATACCTATAATTGGCAAAAACTCTACCCAAAAATTTTGGAGAAACACAAGCATATTCACGATATATAAAAATATTTATTATAGACATGAACAAATAAAAATTACAGTTGAATGTCATACATTTTCAACAAAAATTTTAAAAAAATAATGTAATCTTTTATATTTAAATTTAATAAAAATAGAAACTATAAATGAAAATTTAAAATTAAAAAAAAAATTATTCAATAACTTATTCTCATACAATATTTTAAATAACTAAAACAAAAAAAATAATAAAATTATATTACATCTTATTAATCAATGTATCTATAGACTATGCATAAAGTCTAATCTATCAATGCACTGATGTTGCTTCCTCTCCCACTGCTCCCCCGATCACCAACTTTTAGCTGCGAAAATGCTGGCCGAGTCACGGTGTTTCATGTTTGTTGAAATATGTCTTGGCTTATACAAGATTCGTATAGGAAACAATGTGGCACCAAATCTGTATGAAATTTAAACCACCATATCAAATCAAAATAAATAAATAAAACTATGTTTTGATAAATATATATTGTTGCAGTAAATATGTACATATATTCTAGCATTTTACTCGTACATATATTACTACAGTATATGTACACATAAATTGTAGTATTATGTGTACATATATACTGAGTAAATATATATACACAGTATATACGATCATAAAATACTATAGTATTATATGTACGTATATACTAACTATATACATATGTATATACCACATTTGTTGTCGTTGCTACTGCTCTCGCTATCGCTGCCACTCTTATAGCTGCTGTCACTGTCACAGCCACTGCCAATACAACTGCCACTGCTTCTGTTGCCATTGTTGCTTCTGCCATTGCCGGTGCTGCCGCTGCTATTGCTGATGCTGCTACCGATGCTACCACTGCTACCCCTGCCGCTGCCACTACTGCCACTACAATTGCTACTGTAGCTACCGTAGCTGATGCTGATGGTGCCAGTGCTGCCGTTGCAGCTGCTACAGCTGATGCTGATGCTGCTGCTGCCACGGCTACTACTGCCACAGCTGCTGCTTCTGCTTCTGCCACTATTGCTACTGCGGCCGATGCCGCAACTGATGTCGCGTTTGCCGCTACTATTGGTGCTACCATAGCTGTTGCCGCTGCCACTTTCACTACCACCACTACCACTTCCACTACCGCCACTACCACCACTGCTGCTGCTGAATATAGTCTTTTACATACCTATAATAGGCTAAAACTCTACCCAAAAAATTCAGAGACACAAAAACATATTCACATATATATTAAAACAAATATTATAGGCATGAACAAATACAAATTAAAGTTGATTGTCATATAGCTTCAACAAAATTCTAAAAGATGTCCAGCAATTATGTTTAGAGATAAAGAGAGTGCAAAAATAAAATGTTTTTAGAATAATAAAGATAAGATAAGCTAGCCCTCTTTTTGATAAATCTAAAATCGATAAATATGGGACTCATGAATTGGAAGGACCGTGGTAATGTCCGAATGCTTTGAATTAGGATTTTTTATTTTCTCTCACATAATGTGTCCTGCAAAGATTCATAATTTGATTTATCAGAAAAGCAAAGAACAATACTAGAATAAAAAAAATTGAAACCTCAAAAAAATATCATAATTATTTGTTACACAGACAAGAATTAATAATAGTTCAGAAATAATTTTTATACTCAGTCATCCTCATAATTTGTAGGGAATGCTAGCCTCTCCTACGAGGATTCAAAGTTGGATCTAAGAATGCTCTCTGATGCACCAATGCTGCTAACTGTGACTCCATATAGGACATCTGCTACTGCAATGCTTTTTTATTTTTTTTAATTTCTTGCATTTCTTCCATCAAATTAGTTATCTGCTCATCCTTCTTTTTCATTTTGGTCTCCATATCTACAATACGGTCATTTTTTTCCAATGCTTGTTGTTTGATCGTCTCATCCACCATTGCTGAGACAGATGAATTAGAAGCATGACTACTACAACAAAATGCCACTCCCTTAGAGCTAATTTCGTACACTCGCTGCTTCTTTCAACCATCACATGACCTTCATAATTTTGTAGCACATTTCTTTTCTTTGTATTGACATTATCATCAAAATAATAAGAACAAAATGATGAAGCTTCTTCTACCAAATATGTATTGCAAATTGAACTTTCAACTTTTTACTTGTTTCTAACATTCAATTTCAACTTATCAAGATACATACAACCACAATGTTAGGTTTCAATTTGATTAAATTACAATATTACTTAAAGTATGAAATAATAAAACACTACAAAATATGTATTTACCTCTCAAAAGGATACATCCACTTGAATTGCACTAGCCCTGCAATCGTAGCTTCATATGCCAAATGGACCAGAAAATGCTCCACTCCATTAAAAAAATTGGTTGGGAATATCCGTTCAAGCTTTCAAATAATAAGTGGAATATCATTCTCCAGCCTCACCATGTCATCTATTTTGATTGTGGTTGTAGTTAGCTATTTAAAAAATAAACTTAGTTCTACAAGGACCTTCCAAACACTTAGTGGAAGTAATTAACAGAATGCAATTAGTATTAATCTCTGCATAAATACCTAACAGTCATGACTTTTTATTCCAAATAACTCAAGATTATTCATATCCATGCATCTACCCATATTTGACAAATCCATCAGGGAATTTTAAAATTTTAGCCCATTCACACAATATCTATCTTGCCTTCTTATCAAGTGTGTAGCAAGCTTTAAAAAATTTTCTTGTTTCCTCATTCAGTTTCAATTCAGGACACTAACAGTAATCATTCAGCACTTGTCTTGATTTTAACGTGTGTTATGTCTTTTCATCTACATTAAGGATAGTGTTGAAAACATTGTCAAATATATTTTTTTAATATGCAAAAAATCTAAGTTATGACGAATTAAATTGGACTTTCAATAGGGCAAGTCCCAAAATATAATATGTTTCCTCCAGCCAAATAATTTGCCTATTGGTCCATTACTTTCAGTAGCTTCCTTTTCAGTTACCTTCTTCAAACCAAAACTATGAATCTTTGTAATAATTTCATTACTGAATGAACTACAGGTGCAACTTTCATCACAGTTTTATTATTTCGAAATGCAGTTCTATTTCTTCGAAATAGATGATTCATAGGTAGAAACTTACGATGGATATCAAACCATGCCTGTTTACCACTAAATTTGAGGGTAAATGCATCAGAATTTGTCATGCAATATGGGCATGTGAATCGTCTTGTAGTACTCCAGTCAGATAACATTGAATATGCAGGAAAGTCACTTACCGTCCACATAAGGCATGCCTGCATAATGAAATTTTTCTTTTTTGAGATATTATATATATTCACGCCAACATCCCATAAATGATTTAACTCTACAATAAGAGGCTGTATGAAAACATCCAACATGTCACTTTTCGACTTCCAAGAAGCTGAATCTGATGAATGATGCATTACCCCTTCTTCAACCTCATGCTCGGAATGCCACCTCATATCATTTGTTATAGCATTTGATGCATATAGTCTCTGTAATCGAGGAATTAATGGAAAATTATACATCTTCTTAAAGACAACCTTTAATTTTTCATGTTTCTGCAACACAATGTGCCTTCCTAAATCGAGGATGGTCACAAAACTTACAGTTGATAAAATCACTATCACCACCCCAATATAACATGCATCTATTTAAACAATAATCAATTTTTTCCACTGGTAGACATATTCCTCGTAGTAACTTCTTAGTGTTGTAAAAGTCATTAGTGATCAAATTATTATCCGAAAAAAGCATATTCATCAGTTCTGTCACCTAATCAAATAATTTTTTAGACATGATTTTTTGATTTAATGCTCATTAGTCGAGCCACACGTGACAAATGCGAATATGTTTTACAACCAGGCTACAACTCTTAATTGCAGCTTTAAGCATTTCATAAAATTTTTGAGCTTCAAGATTAGGTGGTTCATCCATGTAATCCATATTGAAGTCAGCACCAGCAGCTTCCATGATTATTCTATGGTATGTGTTTGATGATTCTTCACAATAGGCAAATGATTCTAATACCCTCATTTTGGTCAATATTCATATTCATTGTACTTTAATTATGATAAATCCAAATAAAATAATTTGGCACAAAGCTATATTTTCCCAAATGATATCTTATAGTGTTTGCATCACGAAAAGGGATATTCTAACACTTTCGATGATTACATGTACCCTTATTTTTTTCTCCATCCATCAATCTCAATTGACTACTTGCAAAATTGATGAAATTTTCAAGCCCAGTCAAAAAATATTCATTCAAAAATCCATTAATAACCCTCCTGTACATCCACAGATGATCTGAGCTCATTTTGCCCTGTTTTATTTACAAAAAAATGCCCAATCATTATTATAAATAAAACATTATATTAGTTCAAAATATACAAATAATAAAATACAATTACTTACCGATGAATAATTAAAATTTAAATATCATGAATATCGAGGCAATGCGTTTACACAATCTACATTAATAGATAACGTAAATTTTAGTATGATAAAGATTAATAGATATCATAGTTATACTAGATAAAGGGTGCAAAGTATAATAATGCACAAGAAATGAAAGCAAAAAAAAGACATTTAATGTATGAAGGAGGAGCGGGAGAGAGAGACAAGAGAGTGCAGTGTTAGAATGAAAAATTATATAAAAGAAAATAAAATTTCTTCTATATAAACCTATCAAATATTATATCTTTTGTCATACATAATTTCAGATTTGAGCCTGAGGCCCAAGGGCTAGGTTTAGGTAAGAGTACGACCCTTATTTGTATTATACCATATATGAGCCTGATCAACGGACATTCTAATGCTATGTGCTTACATATTGTTGATATTATATCTTTCGTCATTTTATTTCATGTTGGTGCAAAAAAATAGTATTATCCCATATATAATTATATGTTAGGATACATATAGTAAAAGTAGTTATAAATAGTTACATTTAGTTTAACATATAATTATATATAGATATATGCATACAAGTAGTTATAAGTATAATATAAATAAATATATGCAAAGTTATAAATAAGTATATATATTAACATATATGTATACATATATGTATACATAATTAAAAATAATGTTATATTTTATTATATAGAGTTATTTATAGTTATAAGAATATTTATATAATGTTATACACATATAGTTAAACATTGTGTAGTATGTTTTTATACATATAATTATAAATATTGTTACATTTAGTTATAGATATTGTTACACGTATAGTTAAACTTATATTTATGCATGTATGTATATATATTTGTTCATATTATTACATATATTTATACATTTAGTTATATATAGGTATGGATATACTAAAATACATTTTTTTATACTAATCTATAAAAATGTATATTAAATATATGTTGTTAATTATATATTTAAATGTAGGTTATACATTAATAATATAAAATTATGTATAGTTATATGTTATTATACATATAATATATATAGTTATAAAAAACTATATATCATTAAACATTTAGTTATATATATATATATATATTCATATGAGAAGTTATATTTAGTTATACATAAATATATACAAAGTTATAAACAAGTATATAGATGTACACATATGTATACATACATGTGGTTATACATATAGCTACACATATAGTTAAACTTATATCTATACACGTAGGTATATATATTTATTTATATAATTTTATATATCTATACCTATACTTATGTATAGGTATAGATATGGTAAAATACATTTTTGAATACTAATATATACAAATATATATTAAATATGAGTTGTAAAATATATATTAAAATATAGTTATGTATAAAGCTTTTATAGTAATACATATAATAAGATACAATTATTTATAGATATATGTTATTATACATATAGTATATATCACTATATATATTTTTATATAGTTAAACATATAGTTATATATAGATATATTCATACAAATAATTATACATAAATATATAAAGTTATAAATAAATATATAAATTTACATATATGTATACATACTTACAAATATAGTTATTTTTCATTATATAGAGTGTTATATAGTTATACAATTATATATATATAGTTATACAAATATTTATATATAGTCATACAACTTCAAAAATATCTAAAATATGGCCAGCAATAATGTTTAGAGAGAGAGAGAGGGAGAGATAGAGAAGAAATACTATATTTCTATAATTTTCCACATGAGTAGGAAATTACTTTCAATGGCCATTTACTACTGCTTCTATAGTGAAGAGATGTTCTGCTAAAGCATCATAAATTTCTTTTATATATATGGATGTCTATATATATATATAGAGTAAAAAAATGAAGATTAATACATGAAAATGGAAAAAAAAAGATGATATAAAAAAATAATACTCAATAATAATAATATATAATTAAACTCATGCCTTTACATAATGAATATTAATGATTGATGAAACTTTACATATCGAGTATTCCCATAAAAAATAAAACATCTGAATAAAATAAATAAAAATACACAATAATATAATATTATGAATAAAAATTATAAAATGACATTATCATTTATTAAATAAAATATAAATTCACTTATAAATACAAAAAAAACTATAAATACTCTTAATCTATATGAATCATCTCATCCTAGTTTCTCAAAATAAAAAATATAAAAATACAATATAATTCTCAATTGTTTTGAAATTTTTATTTTTATTTACAACTTATTAATGTTCTTTATAATTCTTTTTGCTGTATTTTTATGATATGTTACTTTTTTTTATTATATTGTATTGATGTTATTGAAATTATAATAATTTATTTTTATTCATTTAGGATATGAAATAATATTTAATAATATATGTTATGGACTAAAAATTAATCAGTAAATATGATTATATCATATTAAACTATAAAAGAGTACTCACATTAAAGAGTACTCACATATATTCGCTAGTACTATAAATTAATGTTTCATTAATGATACATACATTTCCATAATATTTCTCATATTTTTTTATATTCTTTATTACTATTTATTACAAGATACATCGGCCACAAATTTTGTGAAACATGAAACTTAGATTCAAGCTTGTAGGTTACAACTAATAGTTTTGGTACTCAACTAATAGCTACAATGTTCAACTAATAATTACTCCTCATATTTATTAATTTTTTAAATTGTTTAAAATAAACATATTGGAGCATAGAAAAATTACCATGTGTAAAAAGATGATGTTATAAAGATGGTAGAATAAAGGGTGTCCTAACTAATGTTGTCATAAGAAGAACACTCTTGTATGGCATGAAATTCATCAACGTTACAAAGATACTCAAACTCTTCATAATCAATATTTGTTAATGGTATAAATTATAGTTAATATAAATTTGGTAGAAGTTGAATTGTTAGAGTAATAATAAACTACATTTTTGTGGCTAAAATCATAAATCAAAGTTGATAAAACATTATTTGGTAGAAAAAAATCTATTGTGTTGCATGACATTGTGGGGATTATAAACATTAAAAATTTCTAAATATTTTTAATAGTTTTATATCCTCTATCTAAATCAAAAATGTTATAGAATAAAGTATTATACTTTTTTTATCTACCCACCCTTCTCTCAAACTCAACCCAAAATTATTATTTGGCTCGTATATAAGCTATGAGGCTTCATGATTAGAATAGGTCAAACACACGTCCCAACATCTGAACAACATGATAAATGATAGCACCATGGAAAACATATCCAACATCTATGAGGATCGGACTCATATTTTTAGTGTTAGAGTATTCATCATTTTTTGCCGATCAGTCTACCAAGTTGTTGGTTCGGATTTTTATTACCATGCTATTTGTTTTTAAAAATATTATTCTTGATAATAATTATGTACAAAAAAGTTTGGTTCATATATTTTATACTATCTTAGCTTGAGTCTCCATGACACATTGCTATATGTTGATTTTATTATATAAGTATGAAATCATTATTTTAATATTACTAAACTTGATTCAACAAGTCCACTCATCACTAACACAAGAAATATCACAAGGAATCACATACTAAGAGACAACTTTTGAAGGAATATTGAAATTATTAGAAATATAAGTATTTTATTTCAAGAAACATAAATATGAAGTTATTATGTTTAAATTAATTTTGAGATAAATTTAATTTGCAAAATGTTAGATACATGATAAATATAAATCTGTACACACACACACACACACACACACACACACACACACACCATGATAATTTTTGTTAAAGATAAGTGCAACCATAAGAATATAAATGAATCATGTAGGAAAATTACAATAAAGTCTATGAAAGAATTAATAAGAATAATTATTTTTATATCATATGTTGACTTACAAGCTTATCACATGCTTACTTACATGAATAGCATGTGTTAGTATGTATGATTTCCATGTCTTGGCTTACATGAGTGATAAGTATTGATTAATTGCTTACTATGTGTTCTTTTGCATTAATGCCAAGTGCTTGAAAGTGTGCTTGTTATATGATGATGTGTATACCTTCCAAGGACTGACTTGACATGTGAAAGCCATGTGTTGGCTTACTAAATGTTGCATCAAAAATTAAAAAACGTGGAATCTTGCCTATAAATAAATGTGATTTGGGGTTCCTAGCACACAACAACACATATCATGAGAATATTTCAGAGTGATTTGAGAAACTCTTGCTCAATTATTTTCAATTACATGTGTGAATATTAGTGTGTTTTCTAGAAGTTAGTAGAATAGTTCAAACTGAATCAATCGAGTATAATCAATTTAATTTAATTTGGCATGCTAATCTATTATTTTATTTATTTTATTAATTTTATTTATTTTATTTATTTTATTTATTTTATTTATTTTATTTACTTTATTTATTTTTTTTATTTTTTTTATTTTTTTTATTTTTTTTATTTTTTTTATTTTTTTTATTTTTTTTATTTTTTTATTTTTTTATTTTATTTATTTTATTTGATTTATTATATTATATTATATTTAATTTTATTTTATTTTTGAATATTTTTTGTAGATATCAAGTCGGCATACCTAAGTATGTATAATAGTCATGTATAAAATACACGTGCATATTGATGTATTTTGTTTTTGTAGATATCAAGTCGTGTACCTAAGTATGTATACTAGTTATGTATAAAATACACATGAATATTGATGTATACTATTTTTGTAGATATAAATTTGGCAAACCTAAGTATATATACTATTTATATATTGGGGAGGAATGAGGAGGAATTTGGAAACAAGAATAGTATCCAAGCATTATATCATGGTGTGTATGGTGATTAAAGAAGAAATTCGAAAATGACAACGCATAATTGATGAACGCATCAGAATAAAAACACAATCCAAGCATTATAATCAACACAATGACAATGCATTATATCACAAATGTATTAAGCATTTATATGTATAAGTTTTTATATATTATCCAAGCAAACCATATGGTGATTAAAAAAGAAATTCGGAAACAAAAAAATTATATATAAATCTTTAGTCTTCAATTAAGCAATCCAATGATAATCGATGAACGTACTCAAATCAATAACAAATTAAAACTTAAACCTCGAATGAATTTTTGTTTAATCGGCATCGAGAGATAATGGCGAAATGAGGAGGAATTCGGTTCTGTTAGAGATGCGTCAAGTCGAGAGAGAGACTGTATATTTTAGGATAATATTTACATTTTTAATTATTAAAACATTAAATAAATAATATATGTATAAAATAAAAAAATACTCATTAATTTTATTTACTATCAAAATTTTTTCAACAAAATTAATGTGCGTGTAGCAAGGTACAAATGAAAAACAAATACCTTACAATTTTTTATTATAATATTAATTAAATAATAAATATATAAACAATAAAAAAATGTTTTGCATTAAAAAAATATCAAATAGGTACGAAATTAACAAACTTCATATAATAAGACATGAATGAAATGATGATTTGTCTTCTAGCCACTTGCCTAAAAGTTATAAAATACTTTAATGTTAAAAAATCTAAAAAAATTTATATTTTATTGTTATAAATTTTCAAGAATTCATATTTATTTTTACAAAGATAATATAAAATAAAAAATTAATATTTAAAGCTAATTGTAAAAATATTACTCAATTGTTTGAATTTTATAAATTTTAGTAAGATTAAACATCTATATATCTATTTATAATTATTATTTTCTTTTCTTTTAACTTTATTGAAAAAATTATATTTTTATTATATTTCAAAATTTTCAAGATTTGTATTATTTATTTTTTTTAAAAGTTATCTATAATCATAAAATTTTTTTAATACTTATAATAATATTAATATTTACTAGTTTATTCATCAATTCAGATATTTTTGAAAAATTTTCTAATTTTATCATACATTGAATTAATTTACATTTAAATTAGTATAAATTTTAATGTATGTTAATTTAATTTTTAAATTATCGAAAAAATTATTATACTTAATGAATTAATTATTTAATGTTACTTTAATTTAAATTCTTTAATTTCTTCAATAAAAATTTTAGAAAAAATGTTTATATAATTTTTTAAAAAATTAATATATCATAAAAAATGTTATTTTAGTCCTTATTAAGCTAAATTACGAATTTAATTATCTAGGGAAATTCCATCGCAAAATTAAGTATTTTATTTTCTACTGAAATTTCATCACTAAATCCATCACTAATGTATGAATTTTATTAGTTAGGGACATTCGTTCACTAAATCAGTAGCTAAAATATAGATTTTATTACCTAGGGATAGTCCATCTCTAAATCCATCGTTAAATCATGGATTTTATTAACAAGGGAAAATCCGTCGCTAAATCCGTTGCTAAATCATGTATAATCTTAGCAAGGGAAAATTCATCGCTAAATCCATCGCCAAATCATGGATTTTATTAGTAAGAAAAAATCCATCAATAAATATGTCATTAAATCATAGATTTTATTATCAAGGGAAAATCCATTGCTAAATCTGTCGCTAAATCATGGATTTTATTAGCAAAGAAAAATCTATCGCTAAATCCGTCGCTAAATCATGGATTTTATTAGCAACAGAAAATCCGTTGTTAAATCTGTTTCTAAATCATGGATTTTATTAGTAAGAAAAAATCTATCGGTAAATCTGTAGCTAAATCATAGATTTTATTAGCAAGGGAAAATCCGTCACTAAATCCTTCGCTAATTCCGTCGCTAAATCATAGATTTTTTTAGCAAGGAAAAATCAGTCGCTAAATCCGTTGCTAAATCATGGATTTTATTAGCAAGGGAAAATTCGTCGCTAAATCATAGATTTTATTAGTAAGGGAAAATCCGTCACTAAAAATTCGCTAGGAAAAATCTGTCACTAATTCCGTCACTAATTTCATGCTCTTATTAGCGAGGTATATTCCATCACAATATCCGTCGCTAAAATCCCCTCTTTTTTTAACAGAATTTACGAAAATTTTCCGTTACTAATCTGTTGCTATATCCATCATTAAAATCCCCGCTTTATTTTGAGCGGAATTTTCAAAAAATTTTCTCTCGCTAATTCGTTGCTATTTTTTTTTTCAAAAAAAAAATCATAAATCTCTTTGCTATTCCCTTGCTAATCTTTTACAATTTAGCTAGTGATTGATCCCTAGCTAAATTGATATTTTCTTGTTGTGTTGTCTCTGCTCAAGTGATTCCCACACACAAACAAGTTAGCGAATGCAAGGTTCATGCACTGCTAAGTCTGAAAGAAAAAAAAGTTCTTCTGAATAGAATGCCATAGAAGAAGCACTTTGACAATGATGATGACATGCCCAATTGGTGCCCACAAGACAATGAACTTCTCAGTCCATCCACTTTAAAGCCTACAAGGCTGCCATCAACTCTAATTCCAACCTCACTTGTTGCAAGTATTTCGATTGTTCCTAGTGATATTATTGCCCTTTCATCTTTACTTGGCCATCAGCAATGGGATCTTTGACCAGTTTCTCACGCATTTCCTTTGCCTGTTAATTTTAGGGTGATGCATGATCCAGCTAAACCAAGTGAATATCCATTTAAGAACTAGCATGCATTTGCAACCTTGGCTTGACCTATTTGATGCCAAGATTCAGGTTATACTCTTGGTTGGAGGGCCAAAATGGCATGGCTCTATATGGGTAACCTTGAAGTACATCATGTTTTTTGAACAGAAGTGTATACAAAAAACATTGCTGGATGACTGCCATCCTATTTTAGCCTATTATTATTTTCATTTAATGATAATATTGTGAGTAATATGTATGGAACCTGTTAATTTATTTGTTGTTTCTTGTTGATAAGATAGATGGCTTTAGATATTGATGATAGCAATTTATTTCTTGTTGGAAGTGTACTTGCCCTCTCACGTATGTACACGAACACATGGGATTTATATCCTGAACTAGCATAACAGTGTTTGAAAGTAATTTGAGGTTAAGAAGCGTTGATCAAAAAGAAATATACAACATTATGTTTAACTATATGTGTATACCTATATATAAATATTTGTATAACTATATAAAACTCTATATAATTAAATATAACTATATTAGTAACTATGTATACATATATGTATACATATATGTAAATCTATATATTTGTTTATAACTTCATATACATTTATGTATGACTACATATAACTACTTGGTATGAATATATCTATATATAACTATATGTTTAACTATATATAACTATTTATAACTATATATACCATATGTATAATAATATATAACTATAAATAAGTGTATCTACTATATGTATAACTATAACAACTTTGTACATAATTATATTTAAATATGTAATTTACAACATATATTTAATATACATTTTTATATATTAGTATATAAAAATATATTTTACTATATCTATGCCTATACATAACTATATCTATAAATATATAAAATAATATGAAATAATATATATACCTACATGTATAAATATAAGTATAACTATATGTGTAACTAAATTTATACCCACATGTAAAAATATTTATAATTACATGTATAACAACATATAACATTATGTTTAACTATATGTGTATAATTATATATAAATATTTGTATAACTATATAAAACTCTATATAATTAAATATAACTATATTTGTAAATATGTATACATATATATAAATCTATATATTTGTTTATAACTTTGTATACATTAAAGTATAACTACTTATAACTACTTGTATGAATATATTTATATATAACTATTTGTTTAACTATATATAACTATTTATAACTATATATACTATATGTATAACAACATATAACTATAAATAATTGTATCTTACTATATGTATAAGTATAAAAACATTATGCATAACTATATTTAAATATATAATTTACAACATATATTTAATATACATGTTTATATATTAGTATATAAAAATGTATGTTACTATATCTATACCAATACATAACTATATTTATAAATATATAAAATTATATGAAAAAAATGTATATTCCTACTTGTATTAATATAAGTATAACTCTATGTGTAACTATATGTATAATCACATGAAACTATATTTATAATTACATGTATAATAACATACAATATTTTGTTTAACTATATATGTATAACTATATATGTATAACTACTTTAATAGTGTTATATGTATTAAAAGATAAAGTTATAGTCCAAATGAGATTGATTATTATGGTCAACTCACAGAAGTTATTGAGTAGGAGTATCTCGGACTCCAAAATAATAGGATTGTTATATTGAAGTATGAGTGGTTTTATCATACACGAAATGTGGGTGCAAAGATTCATTCGGATTAAAAGCTTGTGTATGTTAACCATAAACATAGATTTAATCAATATGAGCCTTTTATTATGGCAGTTCAAGCCACTAAAGTATATTTATTGTACATATCTGAGTTTATCTCATGATAAGAGTGATTGGTGGATGATTTTCAAAATTAAAGCTTGATCAATTTTGAGGTACCAACATCTCAACTAAGAAGTGCAAACTTAGCTATTGTACCGGCATTCCAAGAATATGACATATATAATATTGAGTCTGTGCATATAGATGAAGATCTAGAAAATATATGTGACTCAAATGGTGGCCCAATAGAAATTGAAGATGATCGATTTCTATTTGAAAATGAGTTGAAACTTCTATCCGAATCATACAAAATGTCAGAAGATTCATTGGAGGATGATAGTGATGCCGATAATTAAACTATTATAATTATATTATA
Organism: Sapria himalayana; assembly: GCA_029783825.1. Classification (NCBI taxonomy): domain Eukaryota; kingdom Viridiplantae; phylum Streptophyta; class Magnoliopsida; order Malpighiales; family Rafflesiaceae; genus Sapria; species Sapria himalayana. The sequence goes on along the minus strand of JAREIK010001961.1, from coordinate 613,136 downwards.
ATATTACACTATCAAAGACTTTCTATATTTTGTTGAAATGTATTGATGTGTTTTATTATAAAATGCATGGTTGTTCATCATATCTTTATTATTTGTTCTATGTTTTTATTTTTTTGTACAACATATGACACCTAAATGACATGGTCATGGTAGAGGTGGATGTGAATGTAGTAATGGACCAAATTCATCTAGTATTTTACACAATGTAGCAAATTTTGTACCATCTCATACCCACCATATCAAGACTTCAACATCACAATCACCATCTCTATTTCCATCACCATCACCATCATCATCATTGACACATTTACTATGAGCTTTATCAGATATAAACCCACCACCCATTTTCCTTCATGCACACACTTTTTGTATATTACCATCTTCTACATCACATTTTACACCAATAGTTCCCCCATTTACAAAACCATCGACATCATCAAATGTTGTGCCTTCCTCCACATTCAGTGCTAAGTTAGTAATTGAGATTGTGGATTGGAGGTGTAAGAAATATATAAATAGTACTTGAATAAAAAATTATGATGTTTCTGTAAGTTGTTTTTTAAATATATATTTATGATATGTTTTTATTCAATGTTATTTATTTATTTTTATAGTTTTATTCCATCTAACAAGTGTTTGGCTATAATTAAAACGTCTTTCAAGAAAAAGATTGATTCTAAAGCATTCTCATGGAAGAAAGTTTCTAAATTGACAAAATAGTCTAATTTTAATGACTTTCAAGCAAAAATAATGAAACAAAAGCATTGAAAATTAATTATCTAATTATTTAACTATTATGTTAGTTATTATTCAAGTAGTAAATAATTATTCCCTTGTTATTAATATAAATTCTTTTGTGATTTTTTTATATATAGAATCTGTGCACATGGCTACCCAAATTTAATGGAAAGATAAAGCCATTATGGGAGAGCAAAGATGCTGAATGGTATTTTGATTGTCCATAAATTGAAGAATATAAAGAAAGGCTAGATTTTTTATCAAAGGATGATTGACCCAAGTGGTTTAAGTACTGGGAGGAGCTAGATGTGAAGAAAAAATCAAAGATTTCCATCAAATATCAATGAACTGAGGTAGCCAGACTAGGTACAGAAATGTCTCGCCAGACAGGAGGATCAAAGTCAAGCATTGAGCATGCTAAATATTAGGTACAATTTTAAAATTTTAAACATTTATATATATAGTGGTTTTCCTAATAGTCTAAATAAATAAAATCTATACGTGGTTTTATTAATAATGTTAAAATTTTTTATAATTTCTTATTTTATGACTTAATAAATTCATACTCTAGGCTGAAAAATTTGGTCGATATCTCAATTTTTATGAGATTTTCAGAAAGATACATGTGAAGAAATTAGATGGTCAGTTTGTTGACAACAAGTCTCCAATGATTACTATAATAATCTATTATATTAATAAAATTTTTATAGTACTACAGTAAATTTTGAAAGTTGTTTGGAATGCAAAATATTAAATTTATTTTATGTATATCTATAATATTATTTTTTTCTATTTTATCATAGGAACTAATTGAAGAATGTGTGATAGCTGCTTCTAAACAAGTTGAGGGTTCTATCGATCTTCAATCAATTGACTATGATTTTATCTATTTGGAGACCATAGGAGGTCATAAGAAGTAATGAAGTGTATGGCATCAGCATGAAGGGAGTGGAATTTTTTTGTAGCAGCCGTGATTCTAATTTATATATCACAATAATGGTGAATGAGGTGGTCCAACCACATGTAATGGAAACAAATGAATGCTTTGAAGTTATGGAGACCGAAATGAAAGAAAAAGATGAGTAGATATCTCATTTGAAGGAATAAATGCAGGAAATGAAAGAAGAGAATGATGAGAAGATTACTCATTTGAAAGATGAAATGTAGGAAATTAAAGAAGAGAAGGATAAGCAGATTACTCATTTGAATGAAAAAAAAGCAAGAAATTAAAGAAATAAATGATGAGATGAAATAAACTAAGAATTTAATGCAATAGTAGATATCTTATATGGGGTCACAGTTAGTAGCATTGACGCGACAAATAGCATTCCGAGATTCAACTGCAAAACCAAATAAGAGAGGCTAACACACATTCAATAATTAATTATGAGGGTGATTTCGTATTATAATTATTTTTGAACTGTTTTTGATTTTTGTCTATGTGTAGCAAAACAATATGATATATTTTTTGAGGTATCAATTTTCTTTATTCTAGTTTTGTTCTTTGCTTTGCAAAATAACCTAATAATCAATCTTTGCTATACATCTGATGTGAGATGTATGAAAAATTTTGATTCAAAGCCTTCAGACATTGTCATGGTCCTTCCTATGCATGGGACCCATCATTGGCTATCTCTTCTGGATCAAAAGGAGGCCAAGCTTCTATTATCTTCATTATTCCTGAAGCATTTTATGTTTGCACACACACACTCTCTCTAAACATCATTTCTGTACATCTTTTAGATATTTTTTAAAGTTGTATGACTATCAACTTAGATTTTTGTTTGTTCATGTCTATAATTACTATTTTTATATATCTATGAATATGTTTGAGTGTACTCAAATATTTTGGGTAGAGTTTTAGCCTATTATAGGTATGTAAAATGCTTGGCTGGTCCTCTTGGTGTTAGGAATAGTACGTTAGCTTCTGAAGTTATGAGTCGAACAAAATTTTAGTCCCACGCAGGCGCAAGTTTTTTCTTGACACTCTTATTTCGTGTAGTTCTACGTTGTCACTGTTCAGATCTGTGACTACTTATTATCGGTCATTTTGTGAATTAAACTATTGAAATGTTAATAGCCATTACGATTGCTAATGAAATTTAATTAAATGTGTTCATTTTGCTTAGTCTTCTTCTCTTGAATGCTCGTAGTTTCATGGATGACGATGGGCTGAACATGAGGAACTATGGCTATTAAAGCTATTTTTCCAGGGGCATCTTGGTCTACAACTGATCCATAGCATGGAAGACCAAGACATGATGCCTTTCCTACTAGGAAGCGATCTTAACAACTTAATGGTTAATGCCAACAATTCATTCAATCCCCATGAATGCATGTCTCTAACACTTCTCTTGCACTGCAATACATGAGAGATGGCTGGATAAACTAGAAACATTAGCCCCTGAAGTTTTGTGCCTTCTTTATGAAGTATAAATGAGATAATACTAATTTGTTACAATTTTGTATCATCTGAGGCTATGTGATTATATTTATGTGTGTATATATGTATGTATATACTACAGTATATATGTAGATATATACTCAGTATCATATATACTACAGTATATATGTACATATATACTCAGTATCATATATACTACAGTATATATGTACATATATACTCATTATCATATGTAATTAGTATATATGTTGATATACTAAGTATATATGTACATAAACTAGTGCAGTATATATTACATATAGACTGCACTAATATACGTACATATATACTATAGTATATATGTATGTATATACTAAATTTGATGCCATGATCTCTAAGAAATTTGACTAGATTTTTAATTCCATTTGAATTTGATGCTTGCATGATGATGCCACAAGAGAAAACTGGCAAAGTAGATTAAAAAGTTAATGATGAAGGGACTGATTGACCTAAAAAAAACTGATTCCTTCTCTTTGTTTCTTGAAAGTAAAGTTGTTTCCTTTTGCTTGTACAAGGATTTTGAAAGAATTCTAGAAAATACTTATGGTATGTGTATTTTGTGAGTTCTACTTTTCTTTTTTTATAGATAGTATTTTTAAGATTCTCATCACTGCTAATATCTCCTTTTTTCCCCTTGCAATTGTGTTGGTTTTTGAAGCATTAACTTCAAATATTCTTGCAAGAACAATCGAAACTATGGAAGGTAGTGGTCTAGTTATTTTACTTATTCGAACCCTACCATCACTCATGAGTTTGTGTACCATGGTCATGTTGAGTTCCATTTCATTGCTCATTATTTACTTACACGAAAACATGATATGCATTCTTTGATCATTGAATTAGAATGTCTCTGTTCTATCAGACATGTTAGGATGTTAATGAGAGATTTAGAAAAGAGTTGCACTCTGAAATAGTTTCTCGGTTCAATGAGAGGTTCCTCTTATATGTGCAGATAAGAGAAATGCTAGTATATACGTACAGTATATACGTACCTATATACTACAGTATATACGTACCTATATACTACAGTATATACGTACTTATATACTACAGTATATACATATGTATATAATTTAGTATATATGTACATATATACTATAGTATAATGTACATATATACTCAGTATATCTACATATATATTATAGTAAATGTACAAAAATACTATAGAATTATATGTACATATATGCTACAGTAATATATGTAACTAGTGAAATGATAGTATATATGTACATATACACTATAGTATAAATGTACATATATACTATAGTATTATATATTTATCAAAATATAACTTTTTTTATTTATTATTTGAATTGATTGACTGGTTTAATTTTCATATAGATATGATACTACAATGTTCCCTATACGAAGCTTGTAGAAGTGAAGGGATTTTTCAAAAGACATGATACCCCACGACTAGGATAACTTTGTCGCAACAGAAAGATGCTGATCAGAGGAGATGGGGTAGAAAAAGGAACGTCAATTTCACAAATAGATTATACTTTATGCAATGTCATTAGATACATTGATGAAAAAGGTTTAATAAAATTTTAATATGTTTTTGTTTTAACTATGCAAAACAAGGGTTGCGTAGAATGTATTTATTCAAAATTATTATGCAAAAAATATTTTCATCATCCTGTGTTGCACATGAGCATGGTAGAGTGCTCCATTTTTCTATGTTCAAGTTTCTTATTATTTTGTTGATGGTTACCATTACTAACAATCTATCTCTATTTCATATGTTAGTTCTTTTGTTAGCTTGTCAGCTCCGTCATGGCGGGGCAAAGCAACACACTTATAGACCTTGGGACCAGAAGAGAGTTCTGGTTACGGAGAGGCAAGATGCAAACTTTGATGTACCAAGCCTGGCTCGTGGCTTGTCTTACGGGTTTTCCTCTAAGAGTTTTCAGAGATATTATCCTAAATTTAAATAATCTGTGCATTTCTTATTTATTTTGATAGTGACGTTTTGTGCCATCTTTGTGAAGTATAAATGGGGTAATACTAATTTGTTCTAGTTTTGTGTCATCCGAGGCTATGTGATTATTTATATATACATATAATATTACAGTATATACTTACATATATACTATAGTAAATATGTAATATATATTGAGTATATATATTTGTATATACTAAGTATATATCTACGTATATACCAAGTACATATGTATGTATTTATTGAGTATATATGTACATATATATTGAATATATATGTAAGTATAATACTATAGTATATATGTACATATATACTCAGTATATCTACATATATACTATAGTATATAAGTACATATAATTCTACAATATTATATTTGCATATATACTGAGTATATATGTACATATAATACTCCAGTATATATGTACATATAATACTCCAGTATATATGTACATATAAACTCTGTTTAAATGTACATATAATACTACAATATATATGTACATATACTATAGTAATTTATCTAACTAGTGAAATGGTAGTATATACATATATATACACTACAATATAAATGTACATATATACTACAATATTATATATTTATCTAAACATAACTTTATTTATTTATTTTTATTTGATTAGCTAGTTTAAATTTCATACAGATATGGTACCACATTGTTCCCCAAATGAAGCTTATAAAAGTGAAGGGATTTTTCACTAGATATGACGCACCACGACTAGGATAGCTTTGTTGGAATAGAAAGATGATGACCAGAATAGCTGGGAGAGGGAAAGAAATGAAAATTTCATGGATAGATTAAACTTTATACACTATCGTTAGATACATTGATAAATAAGATATAATAAAATTTTATTATATTTTTGTTTTAACTATGTAAAATATTGTATTAGAATAATATATTAACAGATTTTAATTTTTGTTAATTATAAATTATCATTTATTGTTTTTGTTTTTACTTAATTTAATATAAAAACATGAAATTATTTAATTAAATTTTTTGAAAAAAAATAAATTAGTGAATATAGTTTTTTGAATGAAAATAGCTAGGGAATCTTCCCTTGGTAATTTAGCTAGGGATTTTTCTTTTGCTAATTTAGTTAGGAAATTTTCTGAAGCTTTAAATTAAGGTAAAAATTAGATAGGGAAATTATTAATTTAGCTAGGGTATTTTTCGTTGCTAAAATTTTTTAGCTAGGAACTCTTTCCCTCATTATTTTTTAGCAACGAGCACTTTAGTTTGGGAAAGGTTCCATCATTATTCCATCATTATATCCACTTTAGCGATAAAAATAACCCATTGTGCTAGGGAAAATTCCCAAGCTATTTGGGATTTTTATTGTAGTGGTCTATCAATCTTTCAATTAATCTCTCTATCAAACTGTCTATCAATTTGTCTATCAAACTGCATATTTATATGTCTATTGGTCTTTTTGTTATCTATCTATCTTTCTTTCTTTCAATTTGTTTGTTTGACTTTCTGACTATCTCTCTACATGTCTGTATATCTGTATGTTTGTCTATATATCTGTCTACCTGCTTGACTGACTTATTACATGGCAGGCTGCCTATCTATCTATCTATCTATCTATCTATGTGTGTGCATATACAATTTAACTATCTATCAATCAATCAATCAATAAATCTATCTATCTATCGGTCTATCTATTTGTCTATCTATCTATTTATCTAACATCTATCTATCTATCTATTTGTCTATAACTCTGTTTATCAATCTGTCTATAAATCTGTCTATAAATCTGTCTATCAATCTGTCTATCAATCTGTCTATCAATCCGTCTATTAATCTTTATATCGATCTTTCTTTCAATTTGTCTATATATCTATCAAAATGTCTATCAATCTATCTAACTATCTGTATATTTATCTATCTATCTATATATCTATATCTCTATCTATATATTTTTATTTCTTTCTTTCTATCTATCTGTCTATATATATATCTATCTATCTGTCTATCTAACTGTTTATCTATGTTTCTATCTATTTATCTATCTATATATCTATCTATCTTTCTATCTATCAATCTATCATTATGCATATCAATATATCTATCAATTTATCAATCAATCATTATATCAATATGTTTATCAATCTTAATATCATTTTATCTATCTATCTATCTATCTTTGAATATATATATATATATATATATATATATATATATATATATATATATATTTATTTATTTATTTATATATCTATCTATCTACATGTATATCTATCTGTCTATCTGTCTATCTATCTATCTCACTACTAATTTATCTATCTACGTGTTTATCAATATGTGTATCAAACTATTTATCTATCATTCTGTGTGTCTGTCTATATAAATGTTTATCTATCTTTCTATCTATTTTTCTATCTGTCTATTTGTCTTTCTATTTTTCAAACTATTTTTCTATCTATCAGTCTATCTATATATCTATATATCAATCTTTCTATCTCCATATCTACTTGTTTATCTATCTATCTATTATATATTTATCTATCTTTTTATTTATTTGTCTATCTATCCGTCTATATACTTGTCTATATATCTATTAATCTATGTTTTTCTCTATCTTTTTATCTATTTATCAGTCAATCTACCTTTCAATCTATCTCTCTATCTCCCTCTATATATGTGTGTATCTATGTGTATATATTTCTGTCTATCTTAATATCTATCTACATGTCTGTATATCTTTTTATCAACTATCAATCTATATGTCTATCTATCTGTCTGTCTGTCTATCTATCTAGTAGTCTATCTTTCTATCTATCTATCTATCTATCTTTCTATCTATATGTCTAACTATATTTCTATCTATCTATTTATCTATCCATCTATCTATTTTCTATCTATCTATTTATCTATCTATCTGTCTATCTATTTTTCTTTATATCTAACTATCTATCTATTTTTCTATCCATATATCAATATAACCATCTAAATGTCTATTTATTTGTCAATATATAGTTATATCTATATATCTATCAATTTTCAATATGTATAATAATATTTTTGTTCATGTTCATGTAGATGTAACACTACAAGATAATGTATTTAGCTAGAAAATTTTAGTTAGGGATCAATTCCTAGCTAAATTGAGAGGGATAGCTAGGGAATAGCAAGAGATTTATGATTTTTTATTGAATTAATAATTTGCAATGGATTAGCAAAAGAATATTTTTTGTAAATTCCGCTCAATAAAAGCAGAAAATTTAGCAATGGATCAGCGATGGATTAGCGACAGAATATTTTCATAAAATCTGCTCACGAAAAGTGGGGAATTTAGCGAAAGATTAGCCATGGATTAGTGACGAAATATTTTTCATAAATTTCACTCTAGAAAAGCGGGGAATTAAGAAATGGATTTAGCGATTGAATTTTCTTAGCTAATAAAATCCTGAATATAGCGATGGATTTAGTGATGAAATTTTTCTAGCTAATAAAATCTTGAATTAAGAGACGGATTTAGCAATGGAATTTGCCTAGCTAATTACATCCGGAACATAGCGACAAATTTCAGCGACGGAATTCCCTAGCTAATACTTCTGGAATATAGCGATGGATATTATCGACGAAATTTCCTTAGGTAATTAGATCTCGAAATATAGCGACAGATTTAGCGATAGAATTTCTCTAGCTAATTACATGCTGAATATAGTGACAGATTTTAACGACAGAATTTGCCTAGCCAATTCCATCCTAAATATAGCGATGAATTTTAGTGACAGAACTTCCCTAGCTAATTATATCTAGTATATATCTATGAATTTAGCGATAACACTTCCCTAGATAATTAAATCCGGAATATAGCGACGAATTTAGTGATGGAACTTCCTTAGCTAATTAAATCACAAACATAGGGACGAATTTAGTGATGAAATTTCACTAGCCAATATTTAATTATTTATTTTTTTTAATTATTATTATTTTTAATATTTTATTTAATTTTGTATATTAAATGTATGTTAATGGTCTATAGATGAGTGGTCCTTGAAAGAAACATTCTCCTCGTAAAATTATATTAAAAGGAAATTATAAATAAATACTTTAAAAAATAAAAAAATACAAAAAATAATTATATTAATGACTAAAATAACTATTTTTATGATGTATTAATTTTTTAAAAAAGTATACTAAAAATTTTTCTAAAATGTTTAATTAAGAAACTTAATAATTTGTATTAAAGTAACATTAAATAATTAATTCAATAAGTATATTAATTTTTATCAATATTTTACAAATTAAATTAACATACATTAAAATTTATACTAATATAAATATAAAATAATTCATTGTATGATAAAATAAATATTTTCAAAAAAATTTGAATTGACGAATAAACTAGTAAATATTAATATTATTATAATGTATAAAAAAATTTTTATGATTATACGAAACTTTTATAAAAATAATAAATACAAAATTTGGAAATCTTTAATTATAATAAAATTTTAATTTTTTTTTAATTTAAAAGAAAATAAATTAATATTTAAAAATAAATACATAAATGTTTTTTCCTACTAAAATTATAAGAATTAAACAATTGAGTAATATTTTTACTATTAGCTTTTAATATTTAGTCTTTATTAAAATAAAAATTATAACTTTTTTTTATTATCTTCTCACTTTAAGTAATTTTTAAAATTTTAAAAATTATAAATGATATCAAATAATATGAAATTTTATGCCTTTAAAATTATTTCATATTATCTTTAAAAAAATTAATATGAATTCTTAAAATTTTATAATAATAAAATATATATATTTATATATTTTTTAACATAAAGAGTATTTTATAACACTTAGGAGTGTGGCTTGAAGACTAATCATCTTTTCATGTGTGTCTTGCTATATGAAGTTTGTAAATTTTGTTGCCATTTGATTTTTTTTTCTAGTTATAAAGATAAACATCTATTTTTTGAAGTTGTTTATATATTTATTAATTAATTAATTTTCTAATAAAAAATTGCATGGTGTTTTGTTTTTCATGTGTGCCTTGCTACACACACATGAGCTTTGTTGAAAATATTTTGATAATAAATAAAAAAATGAGTCTTTATGTATTATAATTATTTATTATTTATTTAGCTATCTATACATATATGTAAATATATATATATGTAATAAATATAGATGTATAAAAAAAATATAACTATATGTAAATCCTAAAATTAATTGAAAAATGAATCTTTATGTATAAAAAAATGAATTGAAAAAAATGAGTCTTTATGTAAATATATGTAAATCTTTGAAAATATATCAAAAAGAGATTTATCATCAATTCAACTCTAACATATATAATTATATATAACTATATAAATAAATGAATTGAAAAATGAGTCTTTATGTAAATATAATTATTTATTGTTTATTTAGTTATATATAGTTCATTTTTTATACATATATGTATAAAAAAAATGAAGTTTACAAATATATGGATTTTAACTCTAACATATGTTTAAGAGCATCTCCAAGAGGCTCGGTGTTCTCTTCTGTAGTTTATCTCAGCATATATATAAACCCTAACCAGACTCCAACTCCAACGGGCTTCGATTCTTGACGGGGCCTCTGGAAGACAAAACTTCTCTCTCCGCAACATGCATGGTAGTGATGCCGATCAGAAAAAGATTTATTAGAATGCAGTCGTCTTTTACCGGTAAGTCATTCCATTAATTTGATTCTGATCATGTAATGCAATTCACATAGAACTCATGTGATTGCTCAGCAATAATCATACGCAACACAAAACTATGCGCACTAATCTTTCCATGCTAGTGCCTGTGATTCCATCTCCATCTTTTTCATCAGTTTGAAGAACTCTATCAGGTATCAAAAGAAAAGTATGCCATATTACTTCATTTCTGGATGGTTTTTATTTTTTTGATATATATTGTTCATATATATACACACACTTTTTGCATATAGATCTATTGTATATATATATGTAAATATAAATTATATATATATATATATATATGCACACACAAACACAATATATATACATAAGTATGTATGTATGTATATTGTATATATCTTATATATATGATTTATTTATATGTATAATATAAAAATAAGAAAATAAAAATTAAATAATATTTTTGATTTTTATAAAAAAATGCAAGTTGGATTCCTATTTAATATGACCCATAGTGTATATATATATATATACATATACTTACCACATATACATTGTATATAAACAATATATAGATAGAACATACATATACATACATACATATATATATATATATATATATATATATATATATATATATATATATATATATGTATGTATATATATATATATGTATGTATATATATATAATAAAAAATAAAAAATATAAATTATAAAATATTTTTGATTTTTATAAAAAGCAAGTTGGATTCGTTTATGATCTAACCCATTACCCATATCTTTCTTTTATATATTTTTTTAAAAGAGGGTTGCCGATTTTTTAGATACATAAATAAATAAATACATACATACATACATACATATTATGATAAATGATAGAATTAGGTTGATTATTTTCAATACACCAAGATATTATTATTTTTTCAATTTGTTGTAAGAAATATCAATTTTTTTAATTTATAAAACAAATATATTTTTCATTTGGGATACATTAACATAATTTTTTTTATATTAGTTGTGACACAATATTGTTAGTACGAGTATCTTACCTTCTTCGACCCCAACCCCTCAAAATTTATAAATGACCCAAAAGATAAGATGAGCTAAGTTTGAGTGGGACAAAAAAAATTGTAAAGCTTAGTACCACTAAACATTACTTATTCATTTTCTCAAACCAAGTATAATTTTCCCATTTATTATTACCCAAATGATTTGTTAACAGTTTCACTTCATATATATATTTTAAAAAATATTCTCTTTGTAAAACACACCTTTTACAAAATGTATATGCACTTTATATTCATATTTACACATAATTACTCCTTAAATCTATGAGAATCACACACACACACAGATGCATGCATGTAAGTAAGCATATATATATCCAAATTTATTTCTATCGAAACATCTACCTAAGTGAATTGAGTTTTATTTCCAAGTTTCAGAACTTTCATAAGAAACACATGCACACACACGCGCGCACACACACACACACACACACAAACACACATACACCACAAGTGTATGTGATGAATTGTTTTCTTGTTCTTTCTAGTAAAAATAGATGACATAAAAAGAACCTAATTTTTTAATAGCACTTTTTCAATATTTTTGTTGAGGAAGAATTGAGGTAGAAGTTTTAGAAGAACAAGAAAAAATAAAAAAAAAGCAAAGAAAAACTGTTACAATGTAACAAAGATAATCTAATATCATTTAAGTTTATGGAACACATTAATATCAATTGCAACAATTATAACATATAGTTGATAAAACAAATCAGTTAAAGTTATTACACATGTTAGAATCACCGTGTTAAGTGCTAAGTGCTAACAATGTCTGATCTGTAATCTGTGGGAACCAGTGGGCAGTAAATCAAAGAAGTCCACTAGGACAAAAAAATTCCAATCCAACGGCCTAAAACACGTGATGATGATTATCACAAAGACCTCTTCTTCTTTTTGGAAAATATATCATATCGAGTGATTAAATGTATTTTAAACTGCATTCTCTCTCTCTCTCTCTCTAATCTCTCTCTTCTACTTCCAAAATTAGTGAATCTAAAAAAATAATGATTTTATTTTCTAACTAGAATGTAATCATGATTTAACTTATATTATTTAGAATAACAATGAATAAACTAATGAAAAATTTCAAAATAGTAACAATTTTAAAATCACAAGTTAATTAAAATTCAAAATAAAAAAAATTGGATTATTTAAAACATTAAATACTTCTGTCTTATGTGAATCATTGCCGTTCAACACAGTCGGGCATGGCAGTGCACTTTGTTGTGCTCACCATGCCTTGCTGGGCTGGTGGACAACACCACCATGCTATGTTGTGAAAAAATGAGTAATGCCAGCATGTGATGATCTATTTAACACCTCTAGTCTAAATTGAATGCAGGCTATTCTGGAATAAACCCAAGTTAGCTTGGAAAGAATGCAAGCTAGCCTAGAACAAATCTAGATTAGCATTGAACCCTAGCATGGAATGAATATGAGTTAGCCTAAAATGAACCTAAGCTAGCCTTGAATGAACTCGTACTATCCTAGAAATTAGAATGAAGTTGAGCTGGCCTAGAATGAATCCAAGCTAGCTTGGTGAATCCGAGCTAGAGGTGTGAAGCGGGCCATGCCATACAGGCATGACCCTCTTTTTTCTTGGCACGATCATGACGTGCATGGTTAAAATCCCATTCCGTGCCAGTCATAGCAGCCTAATAGGCACGACAAAGTGCACAGTCATGCTCACCATGCTCAATGAGAAAGAGAGGAAAACCAGAAAAAAATTAATCATGTGACCGAATGTTTTTAAAAAAATAGACTGACCCGTGATGGGGTGGTCAAATTTAAAAAAAATAATAAAATTTTTCATATTGGTTTACCATGCGTTGGCACCGACACGAGGCACAACTCGTGCTGGCCCAGCAGGCCACAAACCATGCCTTGGGGTGGCTTGGCTCGAGACCGTGCCATGCTACGCCAGCCACTACTGATCTGGGTCATGGCCGGGCCGCCTGATTCATTTGACACCCTACTAGAATGAACTTGGGCTAGTCAAGAATGAACCTGGGCCAACTCAAAATAAATAGAGCTAGCCTATAATGAACCCCTACTAGTCTAGAATGAATTCATGCAGTCATGCTAGCCTAAAATGAATACATGCTAGATTGGAATGAATTTAGGTTGCTACATGCATTGTGTGAAAGCATGTCAAGGTTTGGCATGACATGATTCTGGCAGTCAACAAGCATACTAGGTTGCCATTTTCAGAGCCATGTAATGCTAGGCATGACACAATGTAAAGACTAAGCCTAAAAATGACATTTCACTTGACATGGCCTGTTAGATATCTCTATGAAGATTATTTCTAACTGTGGGAGGCCACCAATGAAATAAAAATCTCTATGATGACCATTTTATCAAGTTTAGAGAAAAATATTTTAATAATCAATATAAAATATATGAGTAAGCCTGCTGACAATACATCTTATCTTATGATAATTTATCTCCTCATCTAGATATGTTTTCATAATGAATACCCACCTATGGCATATCTTAGAGAGGCAATCATAAGACATGATATCATCTTAAATGAGATAATATTTGAGAATGAGACATGAGTATCACAGTACAAAAATACCTATACAATATGATGCTGGGTATAAATCTTCACTTTATTTTGAAGAGTGATTAGAAGACTAATATAATAGGAATTGATGATTAGAACACATGGCTACATGGGAGACTTTTAGATGCTCTGAACATGCTATGCGTATCTCTTCTCAATAAAAACTCTGTGTTTTATACAATCAAGTCTTGTAGTCTCTAAATCATCATGAGCCATAATTAGAGTAGACCCGAGGATTACCAAGTTGTATGGACTCGAGAGATATTTGTTTTCTTGTGAAACTTCACTCTCTCTAGAGTTAACTTGATCTATACTTATTGGTCAATATGATGATTTCATATAAATATTATTATTAAGTGAACCAAATTCAATTGTAACCGATGAGTGATCATCCCACCTAAATTGGAGGCTCAGGAAACACTAAAAATTAATTTACTCACATATATTATATGGAATCTTGTTCTAGGCTTGTTTAAAAATGAGTCAAACTTAAAAAAATATTAATATTTACTAATACTCAATTAGATTATGGTTAAAATTACTAGCATACTTTTTAGATACTAGATTAACCAAGAAAATTAAATCTCAAAGTACTAGGTATTACCTTATCTTGTCATAGGAAAAAAAGATAACAAAACAAACACACCAAAATACTCTGAAAGATATTAATTAATTTCTTTTTCCAAAATAAATGATTTATAAAATCATATAATAAGAAGTGATAAAAAAATATTCAATTGATAAAATAGATTTGATTAATACATTTCCAGACGACCATTTCAAAATACTTCGATTAAAAATCTGAGTTGTCTCAATCAAATATTTATTCATCCTTTTTAAAATCTAATTCCATGATTATGTGTCCGTACATGAAGTCTGGTATATAACCTCAAGATTCATACATAAATTATGAAAACTATCTGATACATTATTACTTCTACTATTTTTTAATATTTTCATTAAGATGATTTTATATCTTTTATGAAATGATTGAAAATAAAAAAAAATATAATTTAAAATAAAAAAATTGTATTTTAAAATTTAAAAAAAAACAAGTAAAACCTATATAATTATCAATCAATATGATAAAATATCCTTTCTTTCTAATTTTATCTCTAGTGAGCTTTCATTTTTCTTCTAAATGTATCAGATCGAATGAATACTTGCTCACACAGATCTGACGGACAAAAAAATATCTTACTAAATATTTCAAAGAGAGATCTAATACCAGACATGAGCAAATATCTAAAAAATAATCAAAATCGACATTATTTATTTAATATATATTATTTTAATAGTTATTATAGTTTCCATTTGTTAATAGTTTTAAAATTTTTTTGTATTTGTTGTTTATTTTATTACATATGAGAATACTCGACATATGAGCTGTCCCAATTCATATTGCCCATTATATAAGGATACATCATTGTACATTATTTTTCATGGGTAGTATTGATATTTTGAATTTATGTTCAGCATGTTATTAGAGCTAGTACCTTAAAGAGCACAAATACTATGTTTTGTAGAGAGAGAAGTGCATGTAGATTGTAACATCACAATCACAGATGCACTGTGCGTAACATTGCATGCGTGTACAATACCTCTTTCCATAGAAGGCACAGATAATGTATGCCCTCCCATCTCTCCATCGCATGGCCATTGCATGAGATGTACGTCGATGCCAACTACATCAATGTAGATGGTGCAAAGTGCAAAGTGTAACAATGTGTGCAATTTCATGCGCATATGTACATATTCATGTGCAAGTGTGTGACAGTGTGTATGCGAGTGTGTGATAGTGTGTGCGCAAGTGTGTGAAAGTGTATGATAGTGTGTGTGCAAGTATGTGACAGTGTGTGATAGTGTGTGTAAGTGTTTATGTATTCTTCAATCATTTTTGACTGCGTGTCCTTTCAAATTTTGAATCATATAAAAATTATTTAGCTTGTTTTCTAGAGATTCTAAAATTAATTATTTAATTTATTTTTCTTGATTATTTTAGTATATAAAAAAGTACAAGTATTTTTTCATTAATGTCTATGATAATATTAAAGAGTGATGAAATATTTTTAAAGCAAACTCATTTTTTAGTGAATTCAGGAAGAATAATAATCTAAAGATTTAATCAGACTCATTATTTTTCCTCATTCCCCTATAACCCTACTTAAATTTCCAATTATAAGAGAATAGAGAGGATCACCACTAGCTACATATGAACTTATTTGATCAAATTATGATTACCCACCTATGAGTATGGTATCATCATTTGCTCTGACAAATATAAATCATATCAACTTTGAATAAAGTGAGATTTCCACGGAGAGGTAATTTACCTTGAGTCTAGATGACACAATAAATAGTCTGGTAATTTACTATAGTTCCTAGTCACGAGTTGAAAACTAAATAATTTACCACCCATAATTTAGAATTTATACTAAGAAAAAGAAACATGTGCATCATGTAGGAATTATTTCTATTTCACTTTATATCATACTTTTTAACATTATTTTATAAAATAGTAAAATAAATAATGTAATACAAATATTTAAAAAATAATCATATATTAAAATATATGTATCAAATAGTTATAACATTTACTATTTGAATCATAAAATCATCCTTTAGACTTCCCATGTTGCAATCTTTCACAAAAATAGGACAAGTAAAAAGAAAGAATAAATATTTAATTGAAATATTTTAGATAATCTATAAATCAACCAAAAATTAACTCATCAAATAGTTACCCTCTTATATTATTTCTTACATTATACTCTATCAGATCATGCATAATGGAGATACAACATTTAACTTTCCTCATAATTTTTAAAAACATTTATTTTTTCATAATATCTCCATAAAACATAAGATGAAACCAAAAACTTTGAGTTTAATCTTTCTTCGTTACTTTAGTATATAAAAAGGATCCTCATTTTATAATAAGAGTATGATATAATATTAGTGAGTACTAACATTATTTTTTTGAGCATATTTATTTTTTAGCGAGTCTGAAGAATAAGAATCCATAAAACATATTTGGATCCATTACTTTTACTTACTCTTCTATTATCCCACTTGGATTGGACCTCTAGTTAAGTGACATGGACATGTATTAGCTACAACTGAACTTATTGGTTTAAATTATGATAATATTCTGATTGAGTCATTATATGTATCAAAAAGTATAAATTAGATTGACTCTAAAGAGAATCTAACTTACAATGAAAGAAAATTTACTTTGAGTTTAGATGATTCAATAGACCACATGGATATATTTTATTTCCTAATCATGATGATCCAAAAATTAGGATATTTGACAACCTAAGAATTAGTGTTTATACTAGGAGAAAATGACAAATGCAGTTGCATCTTATTTATAGCAAATAATATCTCCCAAAGAGCTAGATAATCTTATGGCCAGCGACTCTAATCTTAATTTTCTGATCTACTGACTGGATAGAAAAAAATTATTAATTTTATACATAAAAATTGACATAATGGTGAGACATGCAAATACAATATCATCATGATTCATGCCTAGTCTAGAAGTCCAACTTCAAGGACAACCCTCCATTCTATTTGCTAAGTTCTAAATTACTAATTATTTTTTTAATTTAAAATATTTTATAATGTTATTCCTATTAGTTGAGATAAGACTAAGAAATCTATGATAAGTAGATCAAAAGTAAATTTGCATAATAGAAATTATTTTAGAATCTTCCAAAAATCTAACCAGAATACTTGAGTTAATAATCAATTTCATCACATCTTCTCTCACAAATTCATTGCGATAAATGAAGATGGTCAATTAACTTGATGTTGATCCAACTTCAAAGATTCTATAGCTCATTTATGTTTACCTGAAATCTTCTTCGACACCCCAACTATTTTTTTTTTGATTTTGTTAAGTACATACATATTACTAAATTTTGTTTATTTTTATGTTTCTTAGGCAAATGAGTGAAAATTATAAGAGAAAACCTAGTTTCAAATATGAACCTTTCAGTCAAATTTTTGTGTGTATACCTAGGTACATATCTTTAAACACAACCACAATGTATACTTTAAGTTTTTGTGTGTATTAAATACTTTAGATATGTACCTCATATTTTTGTGCCTGAAAGTCAACTACTCTTGAAACTAACACATACATGACATACAATATAATTTAAAATTATAAATTATTTAACAAAATAGCACAAATAGGATACAATATGAATATAATAATAACAAAAAGATGAAAAAAATATAATATAAATATAAATATAAATATAAAAATATATCAATTAAATATTTATAGAAAATTTTTTTAATTAAAAATTATTTTTTTATTTCACATATTTTAGGGCAAAAACTCAAAAGCTATCAAATTTTTACAAATATGCGGTCAAATGCAATCCAATGACTAAGAAATATTTTCACCTTTAATGGGTATAAATATTTTAGATAACAAGGCAACAACAACCATTAAAAAAAATAACTACTTTTTCTAAAACCCCTGTGCTAATGGGTCATGCTACAATGTCAGGCACACGAGCCATGCCAAACCTAACACAAGGCATGGTCAGACCCACCTAGCTTAGCATGACTATGAACCAGGTCAAACATGGATGAATCATACTGTGCCAAACATTGATGAATCATGTCGTGCTTTTGTCGGCCAACCCACTTGACACATCAACATTCCTAGTTTACACCTTGTTTCATCTAAGCTACATGTCATGGAACTTTATACATCAGCATGAAAGAAAATGTTATAATTTTAGCTTGTTTCTAGTTCACACCTTGTTTTTATTTTTTATTAATTTTATTATGGACGAGCAGTCGAAATATGAGATACTCACTCTAATTTTCCCTTCAAATTACTATATATATTATATGTATAATAACATATAACTATAAATAATTCAATCTTACTATATCTATAACTATAAAAACATTATACATAACTACATTTAAATATATAATTAACAACTTATATTTAATATATATTTTTATATATTAGTATAAAAATTGTATTTTAGTATATCTATACCTATACATAACTATGTGTATAGATATATGAAATTATATGAAAAAATATATATACATACATGTATAAATATAAGTTAAACTATACGTGTAACTATATGTATAACCACATGGAACTATATTTATAATGATATATATAAAAACATACAACATAATGTCTAACTATATGTGTATAACTATATATAAATATTTGTATAACTATAAAAAACTCTATATAAATATATATAACTTTATTTTTAATGATGTATACATATATGTATACACATATGTAATTCTATATAATTGTTTATAACTTTGTATGCATTTATATAGAGTAGCAGCAGTGACAGCGACAGCAGCATTGGTAGTGGCAGTAGTGGTAGTAGGGGTAGCACTGGCAGCACCGGCTGCAACACCGATAGCAGTAGTGGCAATGACACTGGAAGGAGCGATAGTGGAAATGGGAGCAGCAACAACAACAACAAATGTGGTATATGCATACGTATATAGTCAGTATATACGTAAATATAATACTATAGTATTTTATGTACATATATACTAAGTATATATGTACTCAATATATATGTACGCATAATACTGTAGTTTATATGTACATATACTATAGTAATATATGTACAAGTTAAATGCTAGTATATATGTACATATTTATTGCAGTAATATATATTTATCAAACCATAGCTTTTTTTTAATTTACTTTGATTAGATTTAGTGGTTTAAATTTCTTACAGATATGGTATCACATTGTTTCCCATACGATGCTTTTATAAGTGAAGGGATTTTTCAATAGACATGACGCACCATGACCCGGATAACTTTTTTTGCAATAGAAAGTTTGTGATCGGAGGAGTTGAGAGAGTGAAAGCAATGTCAATGCATGGATAGATTATACTTTATCACTATCGGTAGATACATTGATTAATAAGATGTAATATAAATTTGTTATTTTTTTGTTTTAGTTATATAAAATATTATATTAGAATAAATTATTAAATGAATTTTTTAATTTAAAAATTAATATTTATTGTTTCTATTTTTATTCAATTTAATATAAAAATATTAAATTATTTAATTAAATTTTAGTTGAAGCTGTATGACAATCAACTTTAATTTGTATTTTTCCATGTCTATAATAACTATTTTTATATATTTGTAAATATGTATGCGTGTCCCCGAAATTTTTGGGTAGAGTTTTAGTATATTATAGGTATGTAAAAGCCTTAGTGAGGCCTCAATGGTGCTGGGAACAACACCTTATTATATGAAGCATTGATATGAACCATAAATATTAATTCCATGCAAATGCAAGTTTGTTCTTAATACTCTTATTTTGTGCTGATATGTATCATCATAGTTCAGATCTGTGACTCATTGTTATTGGTTATTGGTTTGTAAATGTAGTATGTTATGCTCCATGTGTGTGTAACAATATTCTCTATTTTCGTGGAGTACTAGAAAAAAAAGAATGAGAAATACTGACCATGCCTTAGAGACCTATATGCATGTTTTTTAAGTCCTATATTATTATATTCTTTTGTCTTTGATGGTACGTGTGTTTGCATTAAAGCACACATGTGTATGTCATCTAAGGCTATGTGATTATATATACATACATATAATACTGTAGTATATATGTACATATATACTTGGTATAAACGCACTTATATACTGAGTATATAAGTTCGTATATACCAAGTATATATGTTCGTATATACTGAGTAAATTTGTACATATATACTCAGTATATACAGACTTATATATTGTAGTATATATGTATGTATATTCTCGGTATATACGTACTTTTATATTGTAGGATATATGTAGGTATATACTCGGTATATATGTACTTTTATACTATAGTTTATAGATACGTATATACCATTTATATACATAAGTAGGTGCATATATTTATTTGTAGTTATGTATATGTTATCTTACGTACACACCTATTTACACACAGACACACTTTTGAATATATAATTGATCGGGCTGGTCTAGTCATCATTGTGCATTGCTCATTGATGTAGGTAATAAAAGCATTGGATATTAGACTTTTCTTAGAGCCGTGAGAAGATATTTCTAGTCCAGGCCAGCCAGGCAGATAAAAGTTGGTCATAAAAATTTTAGTAATTGTATTGATATGCAATTATCACATTGTAGAAAGCGAACATATGCTTAAATAAGTTTTTTTGCTCTAGATTCTACGATGATCGGTTCTAATTGTACTAGGTCTTAGAATGATGTTGATGATGATGCTCATGTAGCGTCATGTAATTCTAATCTAGGAGGAATATATGGTCCTATTTTAGGAGAAGCAGCTCGCCGCCTCATCAATAACTCACTCAATCTCAAGTTCATTAGTCGGGCATCATCGCCCGCCTTACTTTTATTATCAGCAGCGGTAGTAGTGGTGGTGGTGGCAGTGGTGGCAGAAGTGGTAATGGAGTTAGAGGCGACATAAGTGGCTGAAGTGGAAGAAGCGACAGAAGCGATAGTAGTGAAAAAAGAAGCAGTAGTGGTAGCAATGACTATGGTGGTAGTGGTGGCAGTGGTGGCAGCAGACAGCATCTGTCTATCTATCTATCTATATGCCTACCTATTTTTATATCTTTTTATATATAAATATCTATCTATCTGTGTATCTATCTATCTATATACCTATCTATCTATCTATCTATCTATCTAATTGTGTATTTAACTATCAATTTGTATATCTAGATATTTAACTATCTATCGATCTGTCTATCTATTTGTTTATCTATATATCTAACTATATATCTATCTAAATATGTCTATTTGTCCATCTATAAGTATATCTATGTCTTTATCTATCTATTTTTCAATCTGTCTATATATTTGTGTATCTATCTATCTATATATATGACTATTTATATATCAGTCTATATGTCTATCTATCTATCTATCTATCTATCTATCTATATATCTAACCATCTATCTATCTAAGTTAACTCTATGTATGTCTACCTTTTAATCTATATAACATTCTATCTATTTTTCTATCTATCTCCCTACTATCTATCAATTTTTCTATCTATAAATCTATCTCTCCATTTAACTATCTAAATATTTGTCTATCTATCTAACTATCTACCTATCTATCTAATTATATATCTATCTATCTATTTTTCTATTTATCTATCTATCTATCTGACTTTCTATTTATCTATTTATTTATTTGTTTATCTAGCTATAACTTCAACACTCTATATATCAATTTTTCTATTTGCATATCTATCTATATATAAATCTATCTATCTTTTTAACTGTCTATCTATCTATTTTTTGTATATCTATTTTTCCATCTATATATCTATCTATCTTTCTTTCTTTGTTTCTATCTCTGTATATCAATTTGTCTTTCTACATATTTATATTTCTATATATCTATCTGACTATCTATATATCTATCTGTCTATATATATATATATATATATATAATAGTATATGTATCTATATAGCGATCTATATATCTATTTATCTATCAATCTAATTATGAATATATATATCAATCTAACTATCTATCTATCTAACTATTTATCTAATTATCTGTGTATATATTTATCTGATTGACTATTTATCCATCTATCTATTCATCCATCTATCTATCTATCTATCTATCTTTCAATCTATCTGTCTATCTATCCGTCTATATATCCAACTATCTTTTCATCTATCAATCCAACAATCTATGTGTCAATATATATACTTTATATCTATCATTCTATTTGTCTATCTACATGTATATCAATCTTTTTATGTGACTTTCGATTTGCATGTTTATCTGCCTTTTTATCTATTAATCAATTAGTATATCTATCTTTCTATCTGTTTATCTATCTGATTGTCTATATGTCTCTCTATCTATCTATTTATCCATTTGTGTGTGTATATATATATATATATGTTTCTATCTATTTGTCTATCTATTTGTCTATCTATATATCTATATATCTATCTATCTATCTATCTGTTTGTCTGTATGTATATCTGTGGATCTATCTGGATATCTATCATTTGGCATATCAATCATTATATATGTATATTTATCTAATTATCTAATTTTCTATATATCTACCTATATGTCTGTGTATGTAGTAGTCTATCGATCAATTTATCTGTCTATTTATCTATCTATGTATATATTATTAGTCGGTCTATATTGGTGACTATCTATCTATCTATATATCTATCTATTTATATATGTGTCTATCTATCTATATCACTTTTTGAATATCTATCTTTATATCTAACTTTCTATTTATCTATCTATCTATATATCTAACTCTCTTTATATTTGACTATCTATCTGTCAACCAATCTGTCTATCTATATGTCAATCAATCAATCTATCTATCAATATATATATATATATATATATATGTCTGTCTATCTTTCTTTCTATTTATCCATGTATCTATCTATCTATATATCTCTTTATCTATCTATCAATCTATATGTTTATTTATATATCTATTTATTTGTCTATCTATGTGCCAATCTATCTGTCTATCTATATATCTATCAATATATATATATATCCACGTGTCTACCTATCTATATATCTATATGTCTATCTGTATATATATCAATTTGACTATCTATCTATATATCTATTTAAATATTTTATCTATCTCTCTATTTATCTATTTTTCTATCTATTTGTATAACTATGTATCTATCTATTTTTCTATCTATTTGTATTACTATGTATCTATCTATCTATCTATCATCTATCTATATATCTGTCTATCAATCTGTCTATGTATCTATCTATATTTCTATTTATCTATCTGGCTATCAATCAATCAATCAATCAATCTATCTATTTATTTATCTTTTTATCTGTCAATCTATTTGTCTATATATCTATCAATCTATCTATTTATCTATCTATCTATATATATAATTATATATCTATCTATCTATTTGTTTATCTAATTATCTATTTATCTATCTATTTGTACATCTATCTATCTATCTATATGTCTGTCTGTCTATCCAAGGCTCTATATATCAATTTGTTTATCACTCTATCAATCAATTTGTTTATGAATCAATCTATCAATCTTTCAATTAATCTATCTATCTATCTATTTGTCTTTCTACATATTTATATTTCCATATATCTATTTGTATATATATCAGTATATCTATCTATATATTAATCTGTATATCTATTTATCTATCAATCTATCTATCAATCTATCTATCAATTTGTCTATCAATCTACCTATAATCTATCTATCAATCTAATTATGAATCTATCTATCAATATAACTATCTATTTGTCTATATATCTATTTATCTGTGTATATATCTATCTGATTGTCTATCAATCTATCTATCTATCCATCCATCTATCCATCTATCTATCTGTCTATCTGTCTATCTATCTATCTTTCTATCTATATATCCATCTATATATCCACTAATCTATTCATCTATCTATCCAACAGTCTATGTGTCAATCTATCTATCTTTATATCTTTCTTTCTATTGTGTATCTGCCTATCTATCAATCTTTTTATCTTACTTTATATTTGCATGTCTATCTTCCTTTTTATCTATCTATCTATTTTTCTATCTATCTATTTATCAATTTGTTTGTTTATTTGTCTGTCTATATGTTTATCTATATGATTGTCTTGCTGTCTGTCTAGTTATCTATCTATCCATCTGTCTCTCTATATATCCTCTATCTATTTCTTTGTCAATCTATGTGTCTATCTATCTATCAATATTTCTCATCTCTCTATATGTCTATCTATCGGTTCTATCTGTCTATTTATCATTCTATTTATCTAGCATTATGTTGATCGATCTTATATATGGTTGTCTATTAAATATCAAATTTTCTATCTATCTATCTATCTATTTAGCTATTGTTTGTCAATGTATCTGTTTATCTATCTATTTATCTATCTATTTATCTATCTATTTATCTATCTATCTTTCTATGTATCTATCTATCAGTCTATCTATAAATGTGTCTATCTAAATTCTAGTTTTTTGTCTATCAACACATCTATATATCAAACTCTCTATATATTTGTTTATCAATCTGTCTACCAATCTGTCTATATTTTTTATCTATCTATCTAACAATCTATCTATCTATCTGTCTATCTTACTATCTAATAATCTATGTAATTATCTATAAATATCTCTCTCTATCTATCTATCTATATGTCTATTTATTTATCTATCTGTCTATCTATGTATCTATATGTATTTCTAAATGTCTATCTATCTCTCTATCTATATATCTATCAATATATAGATAGTATATATAATATATATATATCTATATCTATATATCTATCAGTAAATGTTTCTGCATATCTATTTATATATCAATCTATCTTTCAATTTGTCTATTAATCTGCCTATAATCTATCGATTATCAAATTATGAATCTATCTATAATATATCTATCAATCTAACTAGCTATCTATCTATTATCTATCTATTTATCTGTTTATATTTTATCTGATTGTCTATTTATCT
>JAREIK010001961.1:492627-584163 GCA_029783825.1 Sapria himalayana | reverse complement strand
TCTATCTATATATCTATATAAACTATCTGTCATCTATTTGTCTATCTTTATGTCTATCTATTTTTCTAACTATCTATCTTTCTGGCTATCTTTCTGTCTTATTATTTTTCTAAACTTTTTATCTTTTGTTATGTATATATCTAACTATTTGTCTATCTTTCCATCAATCTATATGTTTGTGTGTATATATATCTATCTATCTGTATATTTGTCTATCTATCTACCTATCTAACTAAGTATCTATCTATCTTTCTATCTATTTATTTATCAATCTATGTTTCTATATATTATCTATCTATTTATTTTTTCTATCTGTAGATTTATTTGTCATATTTATATATCTATATCTATTTGTCTATATGTCAATCTATCTATCAGCCTATCTTTTTGTATATTTCATGTCTATCTATATTCTAACCCATCCATCCATCTATCTATTTATCTATCTATTTATATGTCTATATATCTATCTATTCTATTTTATATATCTAACTAACTATCTATTTATTTGTCTATCTATTTTTTTTATATATCTATCTATATATTTATTGATCTATTTGTCTATTTATTTTTATATCTCTCTGTAATGTATATATCTTTCTATCTATCTATGTATCTATCTATCTTATATGGCTATCTATCTAACTATATATTTGTTTATATAATTAAATATATCCATCTATATATCTTTATCTTTATCTTTCTATCAATCTATCTATTTATCTATCTATCTATCTATCTTTCTATCTATATATCAATATGTCAATCAATATGTCTATCTATATATCCATCCATCTATCTATCTATCGATCTATCTATCTGTCTATATGTCTATCTATTTGTCTAAATCTCTGCCTATCTATATGCCTATCTAATTGACTATCTATATCACTTTCTATCTTTTTGTTTATCTGTTTATCTATCTACCTTTTATCTATCTATCTATCTATCTTTCTTTCTAATAACCTCACTATCTATTTATCTATCTATATATCTATTTATCTATCTTGGTATCTTTCTATCTCTATATTTATCTATTATCTATGGGTCCATCTATTTGTCTATCTATCTTTCAATCAATCAATCTAATGGTCTATTTGTCAATCTATTTGTCTATCTATCTTTGTATCTATCTATATATCTACATATCTATCAATATATCTATCTATCTATGTATCTGTCCATCTATCTATCTAACTATTTTTCTATCTTTCTTTCTAACTATCTGTCTATCTATCTTTATATCTATTTGTCTATCTATATGTCTATCTAACTATCTATATATTTGGAAATCTATTTATCTAACTATTTGTCTATATCTGTTTAACTATCTGTATATCTTAATGTCTATATATTTATCTATTAATTAATCTATCATTGTCTATCAATCTATCTTTCAATTTTACTAATAATCTATCTATCAATCTATATATCAATCTTTTTATCTAATTATAAAAATGTCTATCAATCATTCTACCAATCTGACTATGTATCTATCTATTAATCTATCTATTTAACTGTCTATCTATCTGTCAATTTATATCTCTATATATTCATCTATTTATATGTCTATTTATATCTATATATCTAGCTTTCTATTTATCTATCTATCTTTCTATCTGTTTGTCTATCAATATGTCTATATATATGACTATCTATTTGCATATCTATCTATCTATCTATCTATTTATTTAACTATCTATCAATCTATAAATATGATAATATTAAAAAAAAATTTGTCTATATATCATTTTATAACTATCAGTCTATCTATCTATCTATCTATTTATCTATCTATTATCAGTCTATCAATCTATCTATCAATTATCTAGCTATCTATTTATTTATCTATCAATGAAACAATCAATATATCTGTCATTCTATCTATCTATCTGTCTAACTATATCTTCTATCTATTTATCTGACTATATATATATATATATCTATCTATCTATCTATCGGTCTATCTATTTATCTATTTATATTTTTATTTATCTATCTATGTGTCTATCTTTCTATCTATCTATAGTTATTTCTATCTATTTGTCAATATATATTTGTATCTATATGCGTGTCTATCTGTCTATCTATCTATATATCTATCTATCTATTTTATCTATCATTCTATCTATTAATATGTTTATCTGTTATTTTATCTACCAATCTAAAAATCTATCTATATATCTATATATCTGTCTTTCTAATTATCTATCTATCCATCTGACTTTCGATCTATTTATCTATCTGTCCAATCTATTTGTCAATTTATCTGTGTATTTATCTTTTTTTCTATCTTGTTATCTATCCATGTAAATATCATTCTATAATAATAACTTGATATTTTTCTTTATATCTATTTATCTATCTATTTTATTATCTATCTACCTAACTATGTGTATAAATATTTGTTTATCTATCTTTCTATCTATTTATCTATATACCTATTTGTCTAATTATCATTCTATCTATCTATTTGTCTATATATTTTTCTATCTATCTATCTATCAGTCTAATAATTTGTCTTTCTATTTGTTAATCTATATATCTATAAGTGTATCTATCTATCTATTTATCTATTTATTCATATATCTAATTATCAGTGTATCTATTTAACGATCTATATATCTATTTACTATCTGTTTATCTTATTGTCTATCTATCTTTCTATCTATTTGTCTATTTATTAGTTTATCTATCTGTATATCTATCTATCAATGTGTCTCTCAATATGACAATCTATTTATCTGTCTATCACTCTATCTATCTATCTATCTATATAATTATCTGTCTATTTATCTATCTGTCTATCTACCTATCTATATGTCTGTCATTGTATCTCTATGTCTATCTAACTTTTTATTTGTCTCTCTATCTATTTATCTATTTATATATCAATTTTTCTATCTATTTGTCTATCTAAATGTCAATATATCTCTCTATCTATCTATTTATTTATCTATCTTACTACTATATTTTTCAATTAATCAATCAATCAATCTTTCTATTAATCAATCAATTAATCAATCAATCTATCTATCTATCTATATATATTATTATCTATCTATTTGTCTATCTTTATGTTTATCTATCTATATATCTCTCTATTTAACTATATATTTATCTATCTATATATCTATCTATCATTCTATCTATCTATTTATCTATATGTGTGTCATTCTGTCTATCTATCTTTCTATCTATTTGACTATATATCTTTCTATATATTTATATATCTATTTGTCTATCTTTCTATATGTTTATCTATTTATTTATCTATCTAACTAACTATCTATCAATATAGCAATCTATCTATTTGTCTATCTATTTCTTTATCTATTTATATTTCTTTCTTCTATCTATCTGTCTATCTAAATGTCTATATTTTTGTCTATCTATCTATAGATTTATCTATTTGTTTATCTATCTATCTATATACTTATCTATCAATCTATCTATCTATCTATATGTGTGTCAATCTATCTATCTATCTATCTATTTGACTATATTTCTTTCTATATATTTATATATCTGTTTGTCTATCTTTCTGACTATTAATGTATCTACCTTTTTCTTTATCTATCTATCTATAAGTGTATCTATCAATCTACCTATCTATATGTCTATCTATATGTCTATCTATATGTCTATATATCTATCTATCTATTTGTTTATCTATCTTTTTTATATCTATCTATCTTTGTGACTATCGAACTTTATATCTATCTAACAATTTATTTATCTATTTATCTATCTATCTATTTGTTTATCTATCTAATATAATTATTTGTTTATTGATCTATCTATCAATATGTGTGTCTATCAATCTAACTGTCTATCTTTTTATCTATCTATCTATCTTTTTATCTATCTATCAATCTATTTATCGATATGTTTATTTATCTATTTTTTGATCTATCTCTCTATCTATCAATCAATAAATCAATCAATCTGTCTATCTATCTATTTATCTATCTATATGTCTATCTATCTGTCTATATATCTATAGATCTATCTTTTTGTCAATCAATCAATCAATCTTTTTATCCATTTGTCTAATAATTTATTTATCTGTCTATCTACCTCTCTATCTAACTATCTGTCATCAAACTATCTTACTATCGATCGATCTATATGTCTATCCATCTATCTATTTATCTATCTATCTAACCTATCTATCCATCTATCTATCTATCTAATTGTCTATCTAAATGTCTATATTTTTGTTTATCAATATATATATCTATCTAATTATTTATCTATTTATCTATCTATTTATTTATCTATTTATCTATCTATCTAGCTAGCTAGCTGTCTGTCTATCTATCTGTCTATCTATCAGTCTATCTATGTGTCTATCTATCTATCTATCTATCTTTCTTTCTTTCTATATATATATATCTATCAATCTGCCTGTCTGCCTTTCTATATATCTATTAATGTGACAATATATCTATCCATCTATCTACCTATCTTTCAGTCATTCTATTTATCTATCAACCTTTTTATCTATCTATCTATCTATCTATAAGTGTATCTTTCTATATATCTATCTATTTATCTATAAATATGCCTATATCTTTGTCTACCTATTTGTTTATCTATCTATCTATTTTTCTATTTATCTATCATTTTGTATATCTATCTTTATATATATATATATCTATCTCTCTATCTATTTATCTATCTATGTATCTATCTAACTGTGTGTCTATCTATCTATTTATATATTAGTCTAACTTTTTATCTATCATGTGTCTATCAATATGTGTATCTATCTATCTAACTATATATCTTTTTCTCTATCTATCTTTCTATCTATCTTTTTATCTATCTATCTATTTATCAATTTGTCTATCTATCTGTGTATCTATCTATTTATCGATATATCTATCTATATGTCTATCTATCTATTAATCAATTAATCTATCTATCTATCTATCTATCTATTTATCTATCTATCTATTTGTCTATCTTTTTATTTGTATAACAATCTATCTACCTATCTGTGTATATATCAATCTATGTATCTATGTCTATCTATCTATCTGTCTATCTATCTATCTATATTTATATCTATTGAATTATCTATCTAAATTCTATCTATCTGTCTATCTATCCATCTATCTATCTATTAATTTATTTGTCTATATATCTGTATATCAATCCTTCTATATGTTTATCTATCCTTCTATCTATCTATCTATCTTTCTATCAATCTATATATCTATTAATATAACTATCAATATATTTGTCTATCGATTTATTTATCTACCTATCTGTCTATTTTTCTTTTTGTTTTTATATTTGCATGTTTATTTGTCTATTTATCTGTCTTTCAATCTATCTATCTTATAACTATCTGTCTATCTATCTCTCTCTTTATCTATCTTTATAATTGTTTATCTATCTGTCTAACTATCTGTATGTCTATATGTCTGTCTATCTCTCTGTCTATCTGTCTCTCTATCTATTTAATTATTTATCTAACTAACTAACTATCTATCTATTTGTCTATCTATTTATCTATCTATTTGTCTCTCTTTATCTATATATCTGTCTATCTATCTATCTATATGTCTATCTATTAATCTGTCTATCTGTTGCTCTATCTCATTTCTATATATCTATCTATCTATCTATTTGTCTATCTTTCTATATATCTACATGTCTTTCGTTATTTCTATCTTTTTGTCTATTTATCTATTTGTCTATTTATATATCTATATATTTGTCTATCTATCTATCTTTCTATATATGTGTGTGTATATATATATATACATATATTTCTCTGTCTATATATTTCTCTTTCTATATACCTATTTGTCTACACTACAAGAAATTATCTGTTTAGTTAGTTCGAAATTTTGCTAGTGATATAATCCCTAGCTAATTTGCGAAGGATTAACTAGGGAACCGCAAGAGATGTTTGATTTTATATTGAATGATAAATTTGTGATGTATGTGTGATGGATTAGAGATTGAAATTTTTGATTTAAGAATATCTTTAGATAATATTTTCATTGATTTTGGTACAAACATTCACGGCATATTTAGCAAAGACTTTATATATGGATTTTCCCTAATTAATTAGCTTAACAAAAAATCCCTCAATAAATCATTATCAAGAAAAATATTTTTACAATTATATATTAATAGCAACAGATTAGTCCTTAAATTATAATTTTCACAAAATATATGCATTTATCTAGGGATTTTCCCTAGCATAGCTTGGGTTTATTTTCATTGTTAATTTATACTGAATTATTTTTTTATATATTATTTATTTTAATATTTGATGTAATTTTGTATCTTAATAGTTTGTCATCATCTATGGATGAGGGATCCTTGAAAGATTCCTTTTCTTCATATAATATAAAAATAGGATATTATAAATAAATAATTTCATAAATATATAAATACAAATAAAAATTTATATTTAATAAAGACTAAAATAACTATTTTTATGATTATAAAATTATAAAAATATATACAAAATATTATTTGAATTAATTAATAAAGATATTTATATATTTGTATTTATAATTACATAAAATAATTAATTTTATACTTAAAACATTTTTTAAAATATTTGAAATAATACATAAACATACATAAATATTTGTTTTAATAAAAACCTAAAATCATTATTTGTTTGATAATAAAAAAATTTTCACAGAAAATTTGAATTACCAAATAAACAAGTAAATATTTATATTAATATAACTTTAAAAAAAATTTAATGATTTTAGGAATTTATTTTAAAATTTATTACTAAAAGATTTGAAATACTTGAATTATTAAAAAAATTATAATTTTCATAAAATTTAAAATAAAACCAATTGATATTTAAGGATAAATATATTGATATTTTAATTTGATCCAAAAACATTTGACGTTATAAAAAAATCTCAAAGTGCTTATTATAACAATACTTTAGGTTTTTTTTTAGGGTTTAATTTTTTTTTAAATATTACTAATAATATTTTTTTCTCCTAAACACACTTAAAATTATTTTTAGTCCTGTTAACACTTTTGAAAATCACAACCAAACTGACCCCATGTTGATTTTAATTCAACTTTTATTTTTGCCTCAACTAAAATTTATAAGAATAAAAGTATTTAGTAAATTATTATAGTATATTAAATAGAAAATAAAAAATAATATTAAATTTAATATAAATATGTAATCTTAAAATAATTAATAAATAAATAAATATTAAAATTTTAAAATTTAACATGAAAAATAACCTAATCGGTGGCCGAGTTAAATAGCATCAAGAAGGCAATCTGCTTACGGAATATTTTTTGCAGTGTGTTATGCTTCATCATTCAAATTCTGATTGGTGTTCTTGCATTTTCGATTCATCTTTTTTCTATATTTTCTAAAACATGAATTATAATCATACATAATCTAATCGGTGTTCTTTCAATTTGAAGACCTCATTTTGTTTTTTCATTTGTTGTGTTATTTGGTCCATGCTTTTAGTTTTTGACAAAGAATGGAATATATGATATTTGGAATTGGTTTGATGATCGAACATTGTAATTTAAATTAATCTCACACAAGATAATTCTTTTTCCATTGATTTTATTAAAATATTTAAGCTAACTATTCTTAACATTAATTAAAATTAGGTACCCACTTGGGCAGGTGATGGGAGGAACTGTCTACCTAGGATTGACTTAAACTACCAAGACAAAATGGAAGTGAGTCCTTGGAATCTACTACTCAACAATTTTCTTAATTTATATCAATCAGATATTAGCTAGTAGACTTTCCAGAATATCTTTTATTAATTTTATTCTTCTTATGTTATAATTACATGTTGATTACTTATTATACTAGGATACCAAATTTGTTCAATTTTCATATATCCTTCAAAATTTTTAGTTTATTCATTGCACCTAATATTTTTTGCATTTGCTTCATGGGCAACTTTACTTTTGACCAAGGTTAGTGTGATAATGTCTACCTTTTATATGCCGTTCATTTTGTAACAAAAGTTTGATTTGATGATATTACTTTTCTAATATAGGAAGTTAAGGGTGTTGGTTCTAAGCTGACAGTAGTGCTTAATTTTCCATGGTAAATGCTACAAGCATTGTTAGTTCTATAGCATGTTTGAATGTAAATAATTTAAATAAAGTATGCATAAATTATGTTATAGATATTTAAAAATTGGAAATATGTTGGTTAGCCTTTATTTACAACACCATAAACCATGAAAACTAATTGAACAGTAATCTCTACTTCCATTAAAGTCTGCATACATACAACATAAATACCAATCTTACTTGAGAAAAAATTGATATTAGGATTATATAAAATTTTTATGAATGTTAGTTGATCACAAATAATGCCAAGGATGAAATGTCAGTGTCTCTTAAATCTTATTATTTAACACAATATATTTTATTTATTCATAAACAATTTAATTAAAAGCAAATCATCTATTTTTTGATGTATGATTCAAAAGAGTTTACGAGCGATAGAAGTATTGACTCATTATTGTGCTTGTGTTAGAGATGATATTTTGGGCAAAACCAAAATATTTATTAGTTTAATTTGCAATTAAGTTAGGCAAAACTAATATCTCAGAGAGTTTGGTTGCTTACATTGATTTAGAACGCCTAAAATACTCAACCTAGAACGTCGTTTCATAGATTGCAAGTGAATACCTGCTTAGGTTATGCTACTTGAATTTTAAAGTTGACTTTGTGTAATGTTAAAATATAATAAATTTTTATTTTATTAAGAGATAATATTTAAATATTATATTTTAAAAATTATATAAATTATTAATCTTTTGCTTAAAACATATATTCAACTCAAATTAGAATACTCATATAATCAAGAATATTTATAATTAGTGAAAGAATTATTGATATTGTATAATCTTGATAAAATAAAATTCATTAACTTTGATATTGTTCATGTTTTTTTTCACAACCTCTTTAATTTTGATAAAATTAAAAAAACAATTAATTTTTTTTCATGTAAAAAAAAGATATCATCCTCAATTAAATATAAAATATGAGCTAATCATGGTGATGCTTATTAGTAAATTATTTTTTTTTTCTAGTTTAATATTGTTTAAAAATATTTTTTTATTGTTGTTAGGTGTTATTAGACGTAGAGAAAATTATGTAATGGTGCATTAGAATAATATTTTTTAAAAAAGTACCTAAATAAGTAAATATTCATATTAAAAAATACATCAAAATAAAAGATTTCTACATTTTGGTAAACTCAAAAAATACTTTTATTGCTCCTATTAATTTCATGATTTGAAAAAAAAATAAAAAAATAAAATCAAAACATCTATTTTCAAAAACACTATAGCATGAGAGGTGTACTATTTTGGAAAATAGTATTCCCGATTTATAGCAATATAATATTTATATAAATATTATAAACATATAACATTATATATAAATATTTATACATTTTTATAATCATATTACTCTAATATATAATATATATAAACATGTAACATTATAAACATTGATATGTTTATATAAACATATACATGTTATATATAAATATTTATACATATGTATAAATGTTTATAAATATTTATACAACATTTACATAACACTATCCATTTATATAATTGTTTATATAACATATGAAATATTTATACATATTTATAAATATTTATATAGCATATAAATTTTTATATAAATATATAATATTTATAATGTTTATATAATTGTGATATATATACTATATAATATTTATAAAAGTGTTACACACACACACACACACATATATATATATATATATGTAACATTCATAAAAATATTTTAAATACAACATTATATCTAAACACTAATACATCTATATAATCATATGCCATTATATATAAAAGTGTATACTTTATATAAATGTGCACCTAAAAGAATAGTGATGTGCAATATGATGCTTGTATGCATACACAAGATAATATCTCTATAATATATATATCATATGAAGAAATGATATATCATATAGGGATATTAATATGTTTATCTATGAATGAGGCCGAGAGTATTATTGGGAATTGAGGGAGACAAGTCAATTGTCATTGTCATTTAGGAGTCTTTATAGAGCTCCTCTATCATGATACTTACTTAAAAGAGGTAAACAAATCTTTTTTAAAAAATTGTTGTTGATACTTCTTATTTGTTATGTACTATAGTTTTCATAACTCATCTTTTTACTTAGATGTATGATATTAACTCAGAAGTTAATAATCATAGTATAAAAAATTATTATTTGCTTGATATTTTCTTCAAGTTTTTTTTTAAATATTGAAATAGCTACTAAAAAATTATCTAAAATCATTTGTAATAGTAATATACAAGTTGAAATTTGGTTACTTTTGTCTTTTTTTTTATTTTTGGATTTATTTGTTGTCTTATTTATGTAAGTTATATTTGTAAGTAATTAATTTTTAATTTTATTTTTTTGGATAATGTTAAGATTATATATTTTTATTGTTATGGTCAGTTATTTTATTATTTGTTTGAATATTATTTATAACCATAAATTAATTTTTTTATTTTTGAAATGTATTTGATTAATTTATAAATAATATTATAAAAAATAACTATAAAAATTTAATAAGCTATTAACCATAAATTTATTTTTTATTAAATAATATAATTAATGGTTAAATATTAAATAATTTTGTTTCCTAATTTTTTTAGTGTCTGACCCATCACTCCCTAGTCTGGCCATCTCTACGTAATTAGGTTAGTTCACTTCTTAAAAACCTTTGAGTTGACTCTCAGAACACACCATCATCACAACATCATTTCGAAGAATACATATCAAACAAAGAACATCTCTCAAAACATGCCACCGTCACAGCATCATTTCAAAGATCCATATTAAACAAAGAACAACTTTCTCTATTTATCTATCTATCTATCTATCTCTCTCTATGTGTTTTTTGTTTATTTTCAAAACTCATTACTAATTAGTAATGAGTTTTGCAAATTTAAAATTAGTAGTGATCTAAAAGTACTTTTTTGTTGAGGTCTTGTGTCTTAATGATAAATTGGTAGTGTGAACTTTTTTTATTTTAATGATTATTTTTTTATAAGGCTTAATGAATTTCACATCAACAGAATGTGTGCTAGCTCTGAAATTCGAAGAAAAATAGAAAAAGAGGATGAAGAAAATAATAACAAGAGGAGAAGAAGAGCAAGGTGCTGTAATTTTTAAAATTCAAGTTATATCTTATATTTATTTATGGTTTTTATATTTTAGAATTTTTGTCCTGTAGAGAAGATGAATATGAAGAACCTATGGAAATTTATCTACTAATCAAGTTTTTGTGGTTATAGTATGAAACTCTTATATCTTTCTCAAAGAAGAAGGTACAGCTTAACCATAAACCGTTAATTTTGCTATCATTGCTCATGTTGATAGTTTGTTGAGGCTATAATTTTTGTTGGTGGATGATGATGAATTTTTTTAGTTTTTTTGGCCTGATATTAATTATTGTTTAATAGTACAATTGAAAAAAATTCACACACTAAGACTTTATTATATCTATCTAATATTGGTATGTAGAATAAAATCACACTTGATGGAGAAATATAGGGTGTAGAACACTAATAACCCAGGTCCGACTATACATTATTGTAAGCAGGGGAACAAACATCTTGTAGAATTTTCTCATTGTGTTTTATTAGATATCATGCATTCTCAAAGAACACTAATCATGCATGGTGATTTATTTCGTGTATAATGATTTTTTTTAAAAAAATCAAACAAGATGAAACACGCCATTTACTAATGATTTTTAAAAATTTGACTATGATCTAATGTTGATTACAATTATTACTGAGAATCAAAATATCAAAGTAATGATTTTTAATTAAAATTGTTTATTGGATTTAAATCTCCATATGAAAAAAATATCTTCAATATTGGTGTGATATTTTAGATTTAATGTTATTCTAGTAGTATAATTTTTGTTAAATTCAATATTTAGTTATAAAAAATTAATAATAAACAAAAATCAAAAATTATCATTAATGCATAATATGATACTATTGATATATGATACTCTTGATATAGCATATATTTTCATTTTATTTTTTTTCTTTTCAGCTATTTTAGATTTAGCGTATATTAATATATTTTTTTGTGCAGTTAATGATACTCTTGATATATGATACACACATACACACGTATGTATGTATGTATGTATAGTTTTTTTGTTTGTATTTATATGTATCATTGTATTTTTTGTCATTTATATATTTTCAATGTTTTGTTTTGATGTAACATTACAATATGAGTATATTAAATAATTTTATAATTTTTTTGCAATCATAGCAATGTTAATGGTTGATGAAATTAATTAACCTATTTTAGAATCTTTTAAAAAAAGTGGTGT
Source organism: Sapria himalayana (assembly GCA_029783825.1). Taxonomy (NCBI): domain Eukaryota; kingdom Viridiplantae; phylum Streptophyta; class Magnoliopsida; order Malpighiales; family Rafflesiaceae; genus Sapria; species Sapria himalayana. The sequence continues at coordinate 571,768 of JAREIK010001961.1, read as the reverse complement.
AGCCATGTAGTTGATTTGCTCATTGACTATTTGGGCATTGTGAAAATAACTCTCTCGGGCTAATCTTGCCAAAATATTGTTTTTTTTAATCTTTTCTTTGATAAACTAATACTTTTATGTGTTCATTCTTTTCATAAAAGATTAACTTGAAAATAACATATTATGTGAGCTAACAACCATCATAGAAAAGGAAAATAGGCTTTTCAAAACAAACATTAATTTCCAATTAAATATCTAATTGGCAAAAATATATTAGTGAAAGTCATATCTATAATTTTTGCTAAATTAATAAGTTGTCATCCTTCGAATCATTTAAGTTTGAATTGATGTGTATGTAAATAATCATTAAGTAAATTACTCAAATATTAGAATAAATTTCTTTTGCACTAGTATTTTTTTGGTAGTTCTTTAGTTCATAAGATGGCGTGTCCTTAGGCTTCTACTTCAATTAACTATTTATTTATGCATTTCTTTGGCCTTTGCTCTTAGTGTTTTACTCATGTATCTCTTTAATATTAAGCTTTAGTTTTACCAGATTATATTCATCCATTTCTAATCTCTATCTTGTTAGTAAACTTAATGTAGGATGTGACAGAATTACTAAGATCTCTATAGTAAACTAGTTTTGCTTAATTCTTATTCTTCTTATCTTAGTCAATTTTCTTTAGCAAACTATCTTTTGATTGTAGTTTTCCATAAAATATGTTAATGTTAATGCTTATATTTGTTCATATCTCTAATTAGTCCATATTTGTAAGGCTAGAAATTTGAAATTTTAGGCTACTTCACATCTATGTTTTCTAGTTTAATACTTTGTATTATATGTTTTCTAGTCCATATTTATTATTGTTCATGATGGAATTCTTCATTAATTCATTTTCCAAGAGTTCTTGGAATTTGATCTTCATTCCATTTAGTTTTTCTTTCCTATTTATTTTTTATATTCAAAGATTGAGTTTAATAACAATTGAAATTTTGATCTTTGATCTTCATTGAGAAGTGAGAAGCTTACTCCTTCAAACTTGCAATTTCTTTCTTTTTTGCTTCCCTTTCTTGTCCTTTCACTTGGTTCTTGTATTCTCCTAATTCTTTCCTTTTTGTGTAGCTTTGATTGGTGCACTAGAAGAGACATGCTCCCTTTATCTAATAATAGCATGATATCTTTGACCTTTAGTATGCTAATAATGATCTATTTCTTCATGTAGATTCTGCAAATGCATTGCCTAGATGTTCATGATATTTTATCTTTGTAAATTCATCTATAATTGATTTTATTTAATTAATAGTATTATTTGAATTCAATTGTATGTTTCATTTAGAATTATGATTGAGCATAATTCTTTGCAAATATAAAAGGAAAAAATGAGTTCAGATTATCAGTGGATGTACAAATGGTTTATGGATAGAATTTTGAAAATTTTTTTTTGGGTGAGCTAGAAACTTTCATCAAATTTGCTTGTAGTCAATCGATATGGATGGACAGAGATAAAATTTAGTTTCCATGTAATAACTACAAGTGTTAGAACATGTCTTTTCGTGATGTAAACATGAGTAGATACCATGTGGCTAAATATGGCCTTGTACCAATTTATTTTGTATTGATTTATCAAGGGGAAAGTACAATGGCTATGAATATTGACCAAAATGAGGATACTGAATGGTATGTATGTAGTGAAGAAACATCAAACACATACCATGGAATGGTCATGGAAGCTACTCGTGCTGACTTTAATATGAATTATATGGATGAACCACCTAATCTTGAAGCTAAGAAATTTTATTATATGCTTCAAACTGTAGATAATTGGTTGTGGCCTAGTTGTAAAATAGATTCACAATTATCACTTGTGGCTTGACTTATGAGAATTAAGTTAAAAAAGCATATGTCTATGAAATTATTTGATCAGGTTATAGAACTGAAGAAAGAGATTATTCTGGATAATAAATTGGTTGCTAAAAACTTTTACAGCACTAAGAAGTTACTGTGAGGTATGGGTCTGCTAGTGGAAAAAATATATTATTGTTTCAATGGATTTATATTATATTGGGATGGTGATAATGATTTAATTATCTATAAGTTTTGTGATCATCCTTAGTTTAAGAATGCACCTCATGTTGTAGATATGTGATAGAAGATGAAAGCTTCATATAAAAAGATGTATTACTTCTCTTTTTTCCTCAATTGTACAGATTATATGCATCAAATGGTACAACACATGATATTAGGTGGCATTCTGAGCATGAGATTGAACATGGAGTGATGCATCATTCATCAGATTCACTTGCTTAGAAGCATTTTAATCATATACATCAATATTTTGTGGCTGAAAGTCAAAATGTGAGATTGGGTCTCTACACTAATGGTTTTTGGCCATTTGGCCAATCTGGACAATAGTTTCCTATATGGATAGTGATAGTGACACCTTACAATTTGCCTCCATGGTTGCGTATGAAGGAGAAATATATGTTTCAGCCAATATTGGTTCCATGGCCTAAAATCCGAAAGACATGTTATATTTTTTTTCACATCCTTCTAAAGCAGAGTTGAATTATTTGTGGGATGTTGGCATGAATACATATGACATCTCAAAGAAGCAAATTTTTATTATGTGGGTGGCCCTTATGTGGATGGTAAGTGATTTTCCATAATATTCAATATTATCTAGTTGGAGTAATGTAGGACAATTAGCATGCCCGTATTGCATGGACAAGTATGATTCTTTTACTCACATTTTCAGTGATAAATAGTCATTGCTTGTTAACCATAATAAGTTTCTACCTACAAATCATCCATTCCATATAAATAGAACTGCATGCATTTCAAAAAAAATAAAACAATGATGATAGTTCCAGCAGTTGTACGTTAAGGAGATGATATCTTGACAAAGAATCAGAGTTTGGGTCGGAAGAAGGTTACTAAAATGGATGCTATTAGAACTAATGGATCGATATGCAAAATATTTGGCTAGAGGAAATGTTGTATTTATTGGGACTTCCCCAATTGGAAGTCCAATTTAATGTCTTAACTTGGATGTAATGCATATTGAAAAAAATGTTCTTAACAATATTTTCAACATTGTCCTAAATGTAGATGGATAAACAAATGACACTTAATAATCAAGATAAGAGTTGAATGATTTCTATTGGTGCCTTGAATTAAAATAGAATGAGGCTATAGAAAAATACCCTAAAGCTTGTTACACACTTAATAAAAAGCCAAGACAAACATTGTGTGAATGGATTAAAATTTTGAAATTTCCTAATGGATATGTGTCAAATATGGGCAAATGTGTGGATATGAAGAAGCTTAAGTTATTTGCAATAAAAAGTCATGACTGTCATGTATTTTTGTATAGATTAATACCAATTACTTTCCGTGAAATACATTCCCTAAGTGTTTGGAAGGTCCTTATAGAACTTAGTTTATTCTTCAAATAGATAACCGCAATCACAATCAAGATAGATGACATGGTGAGACTAGAGAATGACATACCTCTCATTCTTTGTAAGCTTGAACAGATATTCCCACCAAGTTTTTATGACTCAATGGAGCATTTACCGATCCATTTGGCTTTTAAAGGAAGAATAGCCTAGCCAGTGCAATACAGGTGGATGTATCCTTTTGAAAGGTAAATATATATAAGTAGCTTTATTTTATTATTTGAAGCATAAATTAATATTGTAATTTGATTTAATTGAGATCTAAATTAATGGTTGTAGGTATCTTCATAAGTTGAAATTGAATGTTAGAAACAAAGAAAATTTTGAAGGTTCAATTTGCAATGCATATTTAGTAGAAGATGCATCATCTTTTTGTTCTTATTATTTAGAGGAACATGTTAATACAAAGAATATAAATGTGCCTCAGAATTATGAAGGTCATGTGCTGGCAGAAGATAAATCTAAGGATAAGCTATCTATCTTCAAGCACCTTGGAAGAGCAATTGGAAGAGCAAAGAAAAGATGTATGATAGATGAAGAGTACAAAGCAACCCATAGCAATGTTTTAGATAATTGCGAGGAGGTTGCACTATATATTGAGTATGTATACCTAGAGCTATGTTATTCAAAAAATGGTTGTAGGTTTTATCATAGGATAATTTTGTCCTGAATAGGAATAATTAGAAATTTATATCCATTATTCTCTCTCTGTTAGTATATGTGCAGTGTTTATGTTGAGCAGTTAAAACATAGGTAACCAACCATTCCGAGCCATGATGTCGATTCTATGCTAGAAACAGAATTTGTGAATTGGTTCAAGAACTATGTGAGAATTATTTAAGCCTTAAATTTTTTGAATAATATGATTTATTAGTATCTTATATTTTTTAACATCATTTGTTCAATTTATGGAATGTACAAATGATCCTTCAAATGAAGATTCTAACATATTCATACATCTTCTAAGTAAAGTCCCATCTAGATATGTGAAAACCTATTATGGGTATTTTTCAATGGATATTAATTTCACACAATAGGGCATGGTTCTTCTAAAGAAACTATGAACAATAGTTTATACATTAAAGGCTCAAGTTATAGTGTGGATGAGATTGATTATTATAGTCAAATAGTAAAAGTTATTGAGTTGGAGTATCTTGGACTAAAAAATAATAGGATTGTATTATTAAAATATGAGATGGTTTGATCCTACACGAAATGCGGGTACAAAGATTCATTCGTATTATAAGATAGTGAATGTTAATCATAAACAGAGATTTAATCAATATGAGCCATTTATTGTGGGAGTTCAAGCCACTCAAGTATATTATTGTATATTTCTGAGTTTATCTCGTGATAAGTGTGACTGGTGGGCCATTTGAAAAATTAAAGCTTGATCAAATTTTGAAGTACCAACATCTCACCAATGAAGTGCAAACTTAGCTATTGCACTATCATTTCAAGATAATGACATAAATAATATTGAGTCTGTGCATGTAGATGAAGATCTAGAAAACTTATGTGACTCATATAGTGGCCTAATAAAAATTGAAGATGATCATTTTCTATCTAAAGATGAGTTGGAACTTCCATCATAATCAGATGAAATGTCAGAAGATCCATTAGAAGATGATAGTGATACCGATAATTAAACTATTATAATTGTATTAGAATATTATAGTTTCAAAGACATTCTATATTTTGTTTCAATCCATTGTTGTGTTATTTTTAAATGCATGGTTGTTCATCATACAATATCAATTTATGTTTTCATTATAACTCTATTATTTGTTCAATGTTTTTACTTTTGTACAGTAGATGGCGCATAATGGGAATGGGTGTGCTAGAGGTGTATGTGGATGCATACATGGATGAGATTCATCTTGTATTTTATATCCTATTGTATAGTTAGTATCATCTCATACCCACCATATCCATAATTCAACATCACCATCATCATCACTATCACCATCATTGACACCTTTACCATCACCTTTATCAGATATAAGGCCCCCATCCATTGTCCCTCCTACACACACTTTTGATCCATCACCATCATTTACACCACATTTTACATCATTAGTTTTTGCCTCATTTACAACACCATTGACATCATCAAATGTTGTGGCTTTCTCTGCAGGCTGTGCTAAGTTAGTAAAAGAGATTTTGGGTGGGAGGCATAAGAAATATGTAAATATTACTTTAATAAAAAATTACAATATTTCTATTAGTGGTTTTTTTTATATATAGTTATGAATTTCTTGTTTTCAATGTTAATTGATTATTTTTATAGTTTCATTCCATTTACAAGTGTTCGGCTATAATTACAAAGTCATTCAAGAAAATAGTTGATTCCTAAGCATTCTCATGGAAGAAAGTTTCTGAATCAACAAAAGAAACTAACTTTTATGACTTTCAGGTAAAATAAAGAAACAAAAGCATTAACAATTAATTATATAATTAAATAACTATTATGTTGATTAATATTCAAGCATAAAAGAATTATGTCATTGTTATTAATATATTTTTTTGTGAATTTTCTATATATAGAATCAGTGTAAATGGGTGGCCCAATTTGATGGATAGATAAAGTCATTGTGAGAGAGAAAATCTGCCTAATGATACTCAAATTTTGTCCATAAATTGAAGATTCTAAAATATTGGCATGATTTAATACCTGAGGATGAGTGGCCCGATTTACTTAAGTATTGGGAGGAGCCAAAAGTGAAAAAAAAAATTCAAAGATATCCAACAAAAACCAAAGGACTGAGGTAGCTAGACCTAGTACAAGAATGTCTCACCATATAGGAGGGTCAAAGTTGAGCATTGAGCATTGAGCATGCTCGAGATTTGATACAATTTATAACTTTAAATCATTTATATATTTCGCAATTTGCCTAATAGTCCAAATAATTCAAATATTTGCTTGTTTTTACAATTAAAGCTAAAATTTTTCTAACATATATTATTTTTTGACTTAATAAATACATACTTTAGGCCAGAGAATTTGATCAAGATCCCAATTTTTATAAGATTTTCAAGAAGATGCATGTGAAGAAAGTAGATGGGTAATTTATTGACAACAAGGCTCAGATGATTGCTATAAATAATCTATTATATTAATAAACTTTTGAATACTATAGTAAATTTTGAAAGTTGTGTGGAATAAAAAATATTTGATTTATTTTATTTATATCTAGCACAATATTTTATTATATTTTATCATAGGACTTCGTGGAGGAATGCATGATAGCTGGTTCTCAGCCAGTTGAAAGTTCAATGAAAATACAACCAAATAACTATGATCGTATATATTTGGAGACCATATAATGTCAGAAGAAGAAGCAAATGTATGACATCAGCTCAAAGGGTGTGGGTTTTGAAGTCATGCTTCTAATTCCATTTTCATAATAATGATGGATGAGGTGATCGAATAGCAAGTAATTGAAACAAATGAATATTTTGTATATATGAAGAGTGAAATGAAAGAGAAGGATTAGTAGATTTTTCTTTTGAAAGAAGCAATGCAGGAAATGAATGAAGTGAATGATGAGATGAAAGAAATTATGAATGCAATGCAATAGTAGATGTCTTATATGGAGTCACAGTTAGAAGCCTTGACACAACGGATATCATCGAGTTCCATCAGAGAAATCACGTAGGAGAAGCTAGCACAAATGCACCAACTAATGGTAAGGAAGATAATTTAGTTTTAAATGATTATATAGCTATGATATATTTTTTTAACTATGTAACTTTTGTATCAGAATAATATCAGAAATACTTTTTCTTTTATTTAATTATAAAAAATGGTTTATAGTATATGTTTTTATTTAATTTAATGTAAAAATTTTAAAAATGTAATTAAACTTTTTAGTAAAAAAAATAAAATTATGAAAGTAGTTTTGGAATGAAAATTGCTTGGGATTATTCCCTCCCTAATTTAGCTATGAAATTTTCTATATATATTTAGTCAAAAAATATTAATTACTACCTTTAATAATGATCAAAATTAACAAGGAAAAAATTATAACTAGCTAGAGAATTTCAATCATTCAAAAATTTGCTAGGGAATTTTTTTTTCGATAACTTTTTGCGACGAGTACATTAGCTTTGGATAAATTTCGAGGAAAATCCATTGCTATTCAATTTTAGCAATGGAATATTTTATAATAGCTAGAAAAATAATATTAGCTATTATGTCGATATATATTTCTATCTGTTTGTAAATTTGTCAATCTAATAGTTGTCTATCTGTCAATTTATCTGTCTGTCAATCAATCTATCTATATATATATATATATATATATATATATATATATATATATATATATATCTCTCTCTCTCTCTCTTTCTATCTATCTGTGAATTAATCAATCTATCTATTTTTCTATCTATCTTTCTATCTATTTGTCTATATATTTTTGTATCTATCTATATGTCTATTAATTTGGATATCAATAAGTCTATGTATCAATGTATCTATCTATCTATGTATATATATATCTATAAATTTGTATGTCTATTTATCTATCTATCTATATGTCTATCTATTTGTCAATCTATTTGTATATCTATATGTATATCTATTAATCTGTTAATATATCTGTCTATCGAACTATCTATCTAACAGTCAAATCTATCTGTCTAACTAACTCTCTTGTAATCTATCTATTTATCTATCAATCTATTTGTCTAATTATTTGTCAATTTATCTAACTATCTATCAATCTATCTATCTAACTATTTGTCTATCTATATGTCTATCAATCTATATATCTATTTGTCTATGTAACTTTTTATGTATCTCTTCATCTATTTGTATATCTATCTCTCTAACTAACTATCTATCGATCTATCTATAAATATGTCTATCTATATGTTTATCTATCTATGTATCTATCTGTCTATATATTTGTCTATCTATCTAGCTATCTATCTGTCTATTTTAATCTATCTGTCTATCTATCTATATCTGTCTATCTGTTTATCTATCTATCTATCTATGCATCTACATATATGTCTATATATCTATCTTTATATCTATATTTATATCTATCGATTTATGTATCTATCTATCTATATATATGTCTATCTATCTTTCTATCTATCTGCCTATCTAACTATTGATCTATCCATCTAGCTATTCATCTTCCTATCTATCAATTATACATCTATATATTTGTATAACTATCCATTTATTTGTCCTTCTATCTATCCCACTATCTATCAATTTTTATATCAATCTTTCTATCCATCGATCTATCTATTTATCTATCCATCTATAAATATGAATATCAATTTGTCTATATATCTGTCTATCTATCTATCAATCAATTTGTCTATCAATATGTATATCAATATATCTATCATTAAGTTCTATAAGCAAAAATTACAACAGCATAAAAATAGTAATAAAAATAATTTATATCAATAACAAAATGGTCGGATCACTTGGATGGACAAGTTTATGCTCCTAAAATTTTTTTGGCCCACTGAACGTGCAGTGGCACCCCCATTATTGTGCTATTGTTGCATTCACAACCATTGAATATTTTATTTCCTGCACTTAAAAAATATTGAAAGAGAAAACATTTTAGTTATACTAAGTAGTTTATCAAAACAAAATATATATATATAGCACTATCAATCTATCTGTCTATCTATTTGGCAATATATCTGTCTATATATATGTCTATATATCATTCTATCTATATGTCTATATATCTATATTTCTATCATTAGGTCTCTATATATGTTAGTCTATCTATATATCTATCAATCTATCGGTCTGTCTATCTATCTATTTAACTATTAATCTATTTAATTATCTATCTATCTATATATCTAACTATATATTTGTCAATATATCTATCTATCTATCGATGTGTCTACCTATATGTCTATCTATTTATAAGTCTATCTATCTATCTATCTATTTGTCTTTTTGTCTAGCTATCTATCTATATATCTCTCTATCTATCTATTTAATTATCTATCTATCTATATATCTAACTATATATTTGTCAATATATCTATCTATCTATCTATCGATGTGTCTGCATATATGTCTATCTATTTATAAGTCTATCTATCTATCTATTTGTCTTTCTGTCTAGCTATCTATCTATATATCTCTCTATCTATCTATTTATTTATCTATCTATCATTATTTCTATCTAAAGATCTTTCAATCTATCTATTATTTATATTTCTATCTACGTGTCTATCTATATTTCAATCAAGTTATCTAAATATCTATCTCTTTCTATTACTCTATTTTATTTGTCTATCTATCCGTCTATCTTACTATCTATATATTTATATATTTATCTATCTATTTATATATCTGTCTATCTATCTGTCTATCTATTTTTCTATCTATATATCTATTTGTTTAGCTATTTGTCAATATATTTGTTTATCTATCTATATATCTATCAATCTATCTATTAATCTATATATCAATCTAAATTTTAATTTATCTATCAATCTATCTATTAATCTATCTATCTATGTTACTATTAATCTGACTATCTATCTATCTATCTATCTATTTGACTATCTATCTATCTATTTATCTATATATGTTTCTATCAATTAAGCTATTTATCTATTTATCTATCTTTCTATCTGTCTATATATCTATCGATCTATCTATATATGTGTATACCTATCTGTCTAAATAAATGTTTATCTATCTATATATATGTCAATCTATCTGTCAATCTATCAATTAAACTAGTTTTCTATCTATCTATCTATCTATCTATTTATTTGTTTATATATCTATCTAAATATCTATCCATCGATCTTTCTATCAATCAATCTATCTATATGTCTATATATCTTTCTAACTAACAATTTATCTTTATATTTATATGTGTATCTATCTATCTATCTGTCTATCTATCTATCTGGTAATCTATCTATCTATTTATCTATATATCTATCTATCTTTCTATCTATATGTCAATCTATCTACCTGTCTATTTATCTATCTATCTATATGTCAATCTATCTATCTATCTACCTGTCTATTTATTTATCTATCTAACTATCTATCTATCTATCTATTATCTATCTAATATCTATCTATCTAACTAACTAACTATCTATTTATCTAATATCTATCTATCTAATATCTATTTATCTATATATATATATTATATTTATTTATTTTGTTTATCTATTTGTCTATCTATCTATCTATGTGTCTATATATATGTATATCTATTTGTCTATCAATCTATCTATTTTTCTATTTCTATCTATTTATCTATTTGTCTATCAATTTAACTATCTATTTATTCATTTATCTATTTATTTTTCTGTCTATCTATATATCTATCCATCTATCTATCCATCTGTCAATATATTTATCTATATATTTGTCTATCTATCTCTTTATTTATCCATCTATTTGTCTATATATATATATATATATATATATATATATCTATATATTTGTCTATCTATATGTCTATCTATCTTTATATCTATATCTATATCTATTTGTCTATAATCTATCTATCTATCTATGTGTCTATCTATCTATCTATTTATTTGTCAATATATTTGCATATCTATTTGTCTCTCTCTCTCTATCAATCCATCTATCTATCTATTTATCTATATATTATTATAACTCTCTATCTATTTATCTATTTATCTATTTATATATCTATCTATTTATCTATCTTTCTATCTATATATGTGTCTATCTTTTTCTCTATCTATCTTTCTATCTATTTGTATATCTATTTATCTATCTATGTGTCTGTCTGCTGTTTTTATATTTGTCTATCGATTTGTCTCTATATCTATCTATCTATTCTCAATCAATCAATCAATCTATTTATCTATCTATTTGACTATCAATCTATCTATCTATCTATTTGACTATCAATTTATCTATCTATCTATTTGTCTATTTATTTGTCTATTTATTTATCAATCTTTTATATTTTTTTTTATTTTTTTATTTTTTTTTATTTTTTTTATTTTTTTTATTTTTTTTTATTTTTTTTATTTTTTTTATTTTTTTTATTTTTTTTATTTTTTTTATTTTTTTTATTTTTTTATTCTTTTATTTTTTTTATTTTTTTTATTCTTTTTATTTTTTTATTTTTTTTATTTTTTTATTTTTTTTATTTTTTTTATTTTTTTTTTATTTTTTTTATTTTTTTATTTTTTTTATTTTTTTTATTTTTTTTATTTTTTTTATTTTTCTAAACATATTTATAATGTTTATATAACAAAACATGATGAATATAGTAATGATATGTGGTATAATCAATACACTCTTCTGTTTTTTTTTATTTTTTAATGTTGACACGCCATTTTTAAAAGGGTAATTTCATTAAAGAGTATCAATATATTTTTAGTTTCGATGCTCTTTTTTTAAAAATAAAATAGTATTAGAGTTTTTCTATTAAATATTTTAAATTTGAAGCTATTTTACTTACTCATTCAGAAAAAAAAAGTAAATTTTGTTGAATTGTGGTGCTGGATTCTGGTGCCTGGAAGCTAGTTTTCTTAACTGTGAATCATGAATCCCTAAGTGTCATAGGGCCAATCATGGTCTCCATTCTCCTGGCTCTCCGTTCCCCATCACCTCTATCACAACTCACTTCGATATCATCCCATTGTGCTTCATGTATAGATATGCATGAGTACATGTGACTTCTTAAAAATTCCTTCTCAATCAATGATTGTGCCTTATTTCTTCCAGTTTTTACCATTATCAAGGTGCCCTAAATGATAATCATCAAACATTTCTCCAAGTGTTAAATGCGAGCAATTCTTCCTTTGATTTTTGTCTTAGAATGGATCAATCCGTTTGAATCTATCTTGTCAAGTTAGTATGTCATTTGTTCGTGGTTAGATAATCATTTTTTGATTCGAACAAATTATGTACTTGAGATATCTTTACTGATAGTAATCTTCGATTATTTTCCTCTCAGTGTACATGTATCCTAAAGAATAATAGCACTATCATGTGATGAGACGACGTATACCTTTGGCAAGAGAAAATCATTCAATCAAAGTGGAATAGTGATTCTTAGCCCTAAATCTTCGACCATTGCAACTTCAAAAGTGCAATATCAATCAAGTTCAGTCTTTCAAAGGTTTTGTGTACTTGTTGTGAAAGGACTATGTGTCTCTTTTTCACTTGCTATTTGTGGGAGCTATATTTATGCCCTAACAAGCCTGACACTTGGACAACATGAGCTTTCGGTTTCAAAATATCTTTGGGGAATTGTCACTTTAATGGAAATTGGATCGTAGATAATAGATATCCTCTTCACAATGCTTCAGAATGCCCTTTTGTAATGCATGGATTTATTTGTCTGGGAAATGGAAGGAAGGATAGGCAGTATATGAGGTGGAGATGAAACATGCAGACTATCATATTCCAAGGTTAGATGTGCAAGATATTTTAGAAAGTTTGAGGAATAAGAGGATTGTGTTTGTTGGTAATTAAATGAGTATAACACAATTTGAATCTTTGATTTGTTTCCTCTTGTCGGAGGTGGAATATAAAAATAGTGTTTTTAAATTAACAAGAATAACATAACTAAACAGGTCAGATTCCTGGGTGTCAGGTTTCACGCCTTCAATTTCACTGTAGAATTTTTTTTTCATTTTTTTGGTAAAACATGGCCGAGTTCCCAAACATTCACCTAAGCAGGTCAAGTTAATACTCTGACTAGATAAGTTGGATGACATTAATGAACAGTGGATCAATTTCTATCTTCTAATTTTCAACATAGGCATTGGTGGAAAGCTCTTTGATATGTAAGTTCTGCCCAAAAACATGAACTCAGTTTTTCTAGTTGTCTATCTTGATCATTTAAAAATACCAATTAGTTTCTCCATTTTTCTATGGTAAAAGACAAGCATTAATAAATTAGCAACTTGGGGTTACATGTGTTCACTAAAAAAATATATGTGATTGATAAAAATACTCTTTTTAATAATTGACACATGGTATGATAGAAATATCATGTCATGATCTCATTGAATCTTATCAAGCTAGTATATGAATATATAATATATTATATATACTCAACTCAAAAAAAATGGTGATCATTATAGTGCTTAGTAAAAATGTTTGAGCCTGATCTTGAATACAAGTATGAACAATAATACTCAACCTATTCTATTATGTATTTTTTGATGAATTTCAAATTAATATCTATATGTTTTATTTTTTCGTATAAAATGCCATTGGAAACTATGTGTATGATTACATCATTGTCATAATAAACAATAATTTTTCTAAAGAAATTGAAAATTCACTCTTTCTAGTCAAATATATAATTCAAAAAAGCTTATAAGTTAGAGTATTTATGACGTGACAATTTATCTTTGCACAAAATCATGGAATTATTTTTAATCTTTTATTTTTTTAAGAGACAATTATTTATAAAACAAATATAATAATTTATAATAATTTTTTTTCTTTGGCGGTTGATATCAAACTATAATTTGAATAATCAATCTCGTGAGTATCAATATAATCTCTAAAAGAAATATGAAGTATTATAGATTTCATTAAATATTAAATTTTTTAAAGAATAATGTTCATATGTAACTATTGAGTATACTCTCAAAAATAACTTATTATTTTGATAATATAATATATTTAATAATAATTGTTTGATAATGAATTTAATGTACTATCTAAGAGTTTAATTCTGCAAAAATATTTATAACATTTTATTGTCTAAATAAAATTATATTTTGATGACCTATAATTATAATTTCAAGAAAGTATTATGACTTACAAGGTATTTTATTTGAAATTATTTCAAAAAAAATTTATTTCATATATAATAATAATAATATAATATTTATGAAATAACATGATAAAATATAAGATGGTAATAATGATCTTTATAAAGTTTGTTTATATACTTACAAATTAAATTTATAAGGGACATTGAGTGATATGATTTTTATCATTCATCACATTTTTAATATGGTTATTTACCACATGATCATTTATTTATAATAATGATCAATATGAATAAATAAAAAAATAATTCTAACATGAGAACTCCAAAAAAGAGAGATGTTTGAAATATATTTGTGTAACAAAAAATAAGTTATAATTGAAAAAAAAAATTATAAAACTAAGTTCTCAAAGACTACTTTAGATCAATAAAATCCATTTTTGCACCTTCATGAAAATTGGGTGGTTGTTTTATGAGTTTTTCATTCTCAAGTTTTTTTTAAAAGATTTATTATTTTTATTTAAAATTAACAAATAAATCACTTGTGATACCTTCTTAAGAATAATAGTATATAGATAGAGTGAAGGTCATGCATTTCTTCTCACATGATATGTTATTAGGCATAATGCAAGGGTATGTCGAAAAAAAATTTGTGGCATTCCGAATTTGATTGAATAGGAAATTTAGAATACGATAAAATCTCTTTGATAGGATATCTAGTATAACTTTGTTATATCATTCAGAGAATAATTGAAAAATTAAATTTAACAAAATCATCTTCATGATCATTTAGTCTCTACAAGAGACTTATCAATGGTTTGAATAAGATGTTTTCTCATCATAATTTTTCTAATATGAAAGATATCTTGCTCTTGAATTCCATGACTTTTTGAACTCAATAAATTTGGTTGAATAGGAATAATACCTATAGAGAAATTGATGGGCAAAAAACTTTTTTATTAGAAATTTCTTCATTTTAATTAGTACAAATCCTAACATCTTACAATATTATTGAAAAAAATAAAGATTTATAGACATTTAACATTTTTGATATTGTGATGTAATAACTTTGAAAGATGCTAAGAATGGAAATACACAATTCTTTAGATAACCTGTAGAAGCCTTTATATCTAATTTTCAATGAATAAGTCTTCAATTGTTCATCAACATTAACAATTAAAATATAATCTTAAAAATTCATCATCTTAAAGAATATAACTTTAACACTAATATTGTCTATATTTGTAATTGGAGAGTAACAAATATTTTCTTTTTTAGTACTCAAATATTTATTGAATGCATACTCAATGATATTAAATATTATTTTCTCATGTCTACAAAAGTTATTTTGCAAAATAGGTACTTTCAAATATTCAGAAATTTATATATTTCAAAATTTAGATCTAATTGGTCAGAGATATGATTTATTTAGTAATTTATAATTAGAATTATATATTTCAAAATTATCATGAAACACTTGGTTCCTATAAAAAGTTTTTTAATACTTCAATCAAATTTTTATTTTTTTTAATTATATTAGTTAGAGGTTAAGTATATTATAGTATAACAAATTTTGTGGTTCGTTACATGCTCAAGGAAGTACGGTCTAAATTTTGTAGAATTGTATTTTAAAATATTATATGTATCAAAAAAGTAATATTTTGAGGTTAAAAATATTCATGTAAATATATAATAATTATTATGACAATTTTATTTTGTTAAAATTATTTTTACTTAGTAGTTAAAGTAACCAACATATGAGTTATCCATGTAAATTTTTTAATTTATATATAATTAGGTTTTTTATGTTTGTTGATTGAGTATATTTGTATTTTTTTTTTCTAACATTTTGTTTGAATTAAGTTTTAGTAGATTTTTATATGGTATCAGAGATTGTGTTTGAAAAAACTTCATCCAAAGATGGCCTCAATGAAGTGTGTGTGAGTATGTGATAGTGGTATCAGAGATTATTTTTTCTTAGTCATTCATTTCTATTCAAATCGAGAATATTGAAACCTAGTATTAGAGATGTTTGTATGATATATTGTGAGACCTATCACCAAAAAATATATTTTAGAATTATATATTCTCAATGTCAAATTTGTATGAGTAAAAATTTATTTATTTTCACAATGACTTTTAGGAATATAGTTGAGTTGAGAGTTTAGATAAGTTGAGATACTTTATTATCTTTAATAATAATAGTATTTATTTTTGGCAAATATCATGTTGATCATTATTTTTGGCAAAAAGGTGGGTACCAACTGGAAATAATATTTGAATTAATTGATTGTGAATTATTAGTTTTATGTCTTATTTAATATTTGAATTTCAAATAAGAACAAGATACCATGCATTCTCAAAGCACACAACCCATGCATGGTGACTTATTTCGTGTATACATTTATAATAAGTAATTATTCCATTATTATATAATGTTCGCATAAGTAATATAAAAGATAATTTGATTAGTAATAGAGTAAACCATTCTATTTTTTTAAAAAAAATATGCATACAGTATATATATATCCTAAGTAGTAGATGTGTGGTGCATGTGAAGTTGCTTATTTAGTGCAGTCAATGTTTGATTTACATGTATATTTTTAAATTTTTATAATGAAACATGCATACTAATATACTCCTATACACAAAAAACTCGCCAATTTATTAGTCACATATACAAAATATTAGAAATTGGCAAGAACACCCCTCTTGGGCCACTCTTATCAAAATGAAGCTATTTTTGATTTTTTAATCTATTAAATAATATTTTAATGTGTTATGTCTGCTCATAAAATATTAAATAAAAAATAACATATAATGTAATCTAACAACCATCATAGAAAATGAATATAGGCTTTTCCAATACAATAAATTAATTTATTAGTTTCATATCTAATTGGAAAAAGTATATAAATGATAGTCATATCTATAATTTTTACTAAATTAATAAGTTCCCTTCCTTCGTATTGTTTAGGTATGAATTGATGTGTATATAAATAATCTTTATGTATATTTGGATAAATTTCTATTGTACACAAAAAACTTGCCATTTTGTTTGTTACATATACTAAAAATTAGAAATTATCAAAAATAATATTGTACAAATAAATGAAAACAAAAAAATAAAATAAGATGAAACACATCATTTAATAATGACTTTCAAAATTTTGACTATGATCTAATGCCATTTGTTTGTCACACAGACTATTAGGCATTGTGAAAAAAAGACCTCTCGGGCTGCTCTTTCTATAATGTAGCTTTATTTTAAAATATGTAATTGGAAAAAATATATAAGTGATGGTCATATCTATAATTTTTGCTAAATTAATAAGCTCCCTTCCTTTGCATTATTTAGGTATGAATTGATGTATAAGTAAATAATCTTTATCTAAATTACTAAATTATTAGTACAAATTGCTTCTGTACACAAAAAACATGCCATTTTTTTGTCACATATACTAAAAATTAGAAATTATCATAAATAATATTGTACAACTAGATCAAAACAAAAAATAAAACAAGATGAAACATGTCATCTAATAATGACTTTCAAAATTTTGACTTTGATTTAATGTCATTTTTTTGTCACACAGACTATTTGGGCATTGTGAAAAAAAGGCCTCTCCAGCTACTCTTGCCATAATGTAGCTTTATATTAAATATTTAATCAGAAAATATTATACAAGTGATAGTCATATCTATAATTTTTGCTAAATTAATTAGTTTACACCCTTTGTATTGATTAGGTATTAATTGATGTCTGTAATTCGTTGTATATCTAGTTAGTCTATATTTGAAATTCTAGGAATCTGTAATGTAGCAAATGCACCAGCTAATTATGAGGATGATTTTGTTTTAAATATTGTTGAAACAATGTTATGTTTTTGGTTTAACCATGTAACTTTTGTATCCGAATTATTTTTGAATTGTTTTTGGTTTTTGTTATTTAATTCAGAACTTTTGGATTTCTGGCTTCCTGTTTATCTTTTAGACTCTCTCATAAAATTTATTAGCATAGGTGAAGATGCATAATCTCATTCTGATGTTGTAAAGAAGATGAGGGACTATATAACAAGAAATAATCTATAGGTATGCAAACTTCCATCATCTTCACTCTCCCCCAATGATAATCCGTGGTGTTATTCTTCAATTTCAATTAATCATTAAATATTCTTGTTTTTTAAGTGGATCTATCAGATAGGTAGAATATAACGATGATAAGTTGAAAGAGCTACTCCAATGCAAGTCTTTCATCGGATTTTCAGTTTCAAAGGTCTTATCTCCTCACTTCTTCAAGAAGGAATAATGAGCAACTTGTGGGTAAATTATTTTTGCCTATGTGTAGCTAAACATGAAGAGATTTTTTTGGTGGCATCATTTTTCTTGATTCTGGTTTTGTTCTTTGCAAGAGATTTTTTTGGAAGTTGACGACTTGAGTGTCAAATGTTCATGCAGGTTTTGATTTTTGATTTTAATTTTGATTTTTTTTTTGAAATGTTTCAACTGCGAAATGAAAGTTTTTGTGTTTGTGTTGTGTTGTTTAAGCCTTAAAATTGATGCAATTTGAGCCTGCACTGAAAAGAGGAGAGCTAGATGTGACTAGAAGAAAGCTAGGTTACATCTTTTAGTGCGAGCCAACACTAAGTGCAGCCAAAATATATATCAACCAAAATATAATACACACACTAAATAATTTATCATTCCTTTAAAAATTTTTCAGCACTATATTTATTTTTCACACTACCATAACACACTACATGCATTCACTTCCCACACTGACTCACAAACCATGCCGCACTACATGCATATAACTGCCCACTACCTTTCTACACACTCATCCATTGCACACATTGTCACATGGCACATGCCACACTGCCACCTTATCTATGTAGCATAAATGTAATCTCATCAATATGAGCTATGGCGAGTTCACGTTACTTCCAGATTATGGTCATTTTGATAATCTTGTTAATGAAGTACGAGCTGTAGCTATTCATAATTGAAGATGGATGAAAGTTGAGTAGAGGGCTAATAGCTGATGGTGATGTTAGGGTCAGTGTAAGTGCTCCTCATGGTGCCACGGCTCCAGTGCCTAGGTGGGCTATCCAGTGCCCAAATGAAATACAGGCTTCATTCTCATGATGTGCCATATGGCTCTGGCAGTGGTTAGTAATTTGTTATTTGATTCTCTCTGGTTGATGATTCCAACAGCTACTGGGTAATTATTTTATTTCTTCCATGTTCTAAAATAGTCCGTTGGAATAAAATATTTGTTGCATAGATGAAATTTTGTAGAATGATTGGTAAATGCTATATATATGCTGCAAAACTCCATAATTCTCTGAATTAGTATTCATCCTGCATATTGGTTTGAAAGTAAAATAAAGATTTTCATCTAGAATCAGTCCAGGAATAGCAATGTTAGACTCAAGATTATGAGCAAGACCAACTCATCTTGAGTATATAGTAAATAGCGCTAAATTAAGGTTGTAGATGGATAAAGAACAAGGGAGACAATGTAGAACAAGAATCATAGAGTTTTTTTTGATTATAGATAATTACTCAATATCTTGTTTATAGTCATCATGTGGGAATTTACAAAATAAATTGTCGAAGATACACAATGAGCAATAATATTCCCAACAACAAGAACTTGAGTTTCATGAAATTTATATAGTTGTTGCCATTAATGTTGAAACTGAGTTTTGCTATTGATGATGATGTTTGTAGATGCTTAATTTTATTTAGTTGATTTCTTAAACTTGTTTGTACTACTTACAATACTATTTTATTACTATTTTGTAGATATCCTAACACCCAATACACATGCATGTGTGCATGTGTACGAATTTACATACACTTGCACACAACACATATAGGTGTTTGACATGCATATATAAATACATTTATACTCACTAAGATACATATGTATATATGTGTGTGTTTTTGTGTGGACATATCATATATACAGATGCACACCTACAAATTCATAGATACACATGTACATACATGCATACATATATATAGATGATCACTAGAAATGTCTTAATAGTCATTTAACACACACATATATAGGTAGGCATATATACATATGTACACATAGATATGTATATATATAAATATAGACATATACATATTCATATATACACATACATGTATATATGAAGTGAGATTCCCTTTCTAGATTGTTAGGCCTGAACTATAAGTGATAGATTTAAAGCAAGGGGATTTAATCAA
Organism: Sapria himalayana; assembly: GCA_029783825.1. Taxonomy (NCBI): domain Eukaryota; kingdom Viridiplantae; phylum Streptophyta; class Magnoliopsida; order Malpighiales; family Rafflesiaceae; genus Sapria; species Sapria himalayana. The sequence goes on along the minus strand of JAREIK010001961.1, from coordinate 551,348 downwards.
AAGTGGGTCAATCAACCATTTGTAGCACATGACAAATAAAAAATGGCTTCATAGCCATCTACATGTTTCTCCCATTATAGAAAATCTGGAAGTTAGTTATGCCTTTTTTTGTTGTAATTGATTCATCGTATAATCTACAAAATCTTTTATTTTTGTGAGTATTTTTGAATGTTTTTAGAGATAGAACATGTACCCTATAACAACGTAGTTTACATGTGCACTAAAACAACATAGTGCACATGTGCACTACCTTTGGTGCTAGCTACGCTGTAACTATTTTTTTGAAGAAAATAAAGGTGCCCATTGTGCCCTAGTATCACTAGTAGTTTCATTTCAATAGAGGGTTTCTTAAATTATCAATTTTTTGCCCCTTACTCTGTACCAAATCCTAACTCATACTATGCAAACTAGGCATTCACAATAGCATAAAAGGAGGAGAAGCTAAAAAAGTTTACAGAAAGTTTGGTGTGTATTTGTGAGTGACACTGGTCTACTCTTGGTGTCAATTAGAAAAATTTTGGTATCTTATGAATATGTAAATACAAAATATTATTTATATAATGTTGATATTGCAGGAAGAAAAGACATATTAGATAGCATCAATATTATTGCCTGTGTCAATATTTGTTTATGGATGAAATTATGCACAATGATTATATACCTATGTTAAGTTTTTGTTTTAACCAAATATCTTTTTGTATCTTAATTATTTATGATTTTTTAGGTTTTTATTAATGATAAAAAATGGTTCACAGTATATGTTTTAATATAATTTAATATAAAATATTAAAAATATGTAATGAAATTTTATGTACAAAATAAAATTGTGAAAATAAATTTGGAATGAAAATAGCTAATAATTTTTCCCTTACTAATTTTGCAAGGGATGATTCTATGCCTATTTAGTTGAAAATTATTAATTATTATTCTTAATTAAGATTAAAATTAACAAGAGAAAAAATATAATTAGCTAGGAAATTTGCATTGTTATAAAATTTGCTAAAAAAAATTTTTTATTGTTTATATTTTGTGATGAGCACATTAGCTTGGGATAATTCCCATCATTAATTCATCATTATTTTATTTTAGCGACATAAAAGCCTAAAAAGCTAGAAAAATTTTCCTTGCAATTTATGATTTTGTTTGTAGTATGTAACTATTTGTTTATCTATAAGTCTATCTATTTGTCTATCTATATATCTTTATATATATATATATATATATATATATATATATATATATATATATATATATATATATATATATTTGTCTAATAATCTTAATATCTATTTTTATATCTATCAATCTATATATAAGTGTATCTATCTATCTATCTATTTATATATCTATCTATGTATCTATTTATCTATATATTTATATATATGTCTATCTATTTTTCTATCTATCTATTTATGTATCCATCTATCTTTATTTTTTATTATTTTTCTATATATCTGTATATCTATCTATTTATCTATCTATCTAAGTATTTGTGTAATGATCAGTCTATCAATTTGTTTATATATATGTCTAACAATATGTCTATTTATTTGTCTATTTATCTATCTAACTACTTATCTATTGATCTGTCTATCTATCTGACTATCTATCTGTCTAATTATATATCTATATATCTATATATCTATCTATCTATTTACCTATTAATTTGTCTACCAAATTGTATATCTATCGATCTGTTTATCTATATGTCTATCTATCAATCTATCTATATTTCTATTGATTTGTTTATCTATCAGTATATCTATATGTCTATCTGTCCATCTATCTATCAGTGTATATATCTATCAATTTCTCAGTCTATTTATCAACTATCTATCCTTATATCAGTCCATTTACTTATCTGACAGTTTATATGTTTATCTATTGATTTTTGGATCCATCTATCTATTTTTTTATCTATACAACAATTTATCCATATATATATATATATATCTGTCTATCTATCCAGCTATCTATGTATCTTTCTATTTATATTTCTATTTATGTATTTATTTGTCTGTCTATTTGTCTGTATATTTATCTATCTTTCTATCTTTCTATCAGTCTATCTATTTGTGTGTGTGTATATATATTTATATATGTATATCTATTTATCTCTATATTTTATGTCTATCTATCTATCTATCTGTCTATATATATATGTATGTCTGTCTGTCTATTTATCTATCTCTATATGACAATCAATCTATTTATCTATATGTCCATCATTCTGTATATCTATCATTCTATCTATCGATCTATCTACCTGCCAATCAGTTTGTCTATCTATTGTCTATCTATCTTTCTATCAATTTTTCAATTTATTAGTCTATATATATGTCTATCTATCTATTTGTCTAAGTGTCTATCTATTTGTCTATCTATCTCTCCATCTATTTTTTTATCTATCTATGTAAAAATTTATATATCTATCTTTCTATATATATATTAATCTATCTATCTTCAAATCAATCTTCTTATCTATCAAACTATTTGTCAAACAGTCTATCAACCTGTCTATCAATCTATCTATTTATCTGTCTATCTATTTATTTATTTATCTATCTATCTATATGTATGTATATCTATCTTTCTATCTATCTGACTATTTGTATGTTTATTTATCTATCTGTCTATCTATCTATCTATATGTCTAACTTTCTATCTGTCTATCTATCTATTTATATGTCTGTTATATATCTATCTATCTTTCTATTTATCTAACTACCTATATGTCTATCTATCTATTTGTTTATATATCTATATCTATATGTATATCTATCTGTCTATCTATCTTTTTCTCCATATTTTTATCTATTTGTCTATATCTCTGTCTATTTGTTTGTCTCTCTATCTATTTATCATTTAACTATCTTTATATATATTTGTCTAACTATATATATATATATATATATATATATATATATATATTTATCTAATATTTACATGTCTATCTATCTATTTATCTTTATTTCTGTCGATTTGTCTATTTATCTATCTATCTATCTATCTATCTTTGTGTCAATGTATCTATTTATCAATCAATCTATCTATCTATCTATTTATATCTCTATCTATCTAAAAATATATCAATCAGTCAATCTATCAATTTATTTATCTGTCTCTATATCTATCTACCTATTTGTCTCTGTATCTATATGTATATCAATCTTTATATATCTCTTCCTATCATTCTTTATATCAATCAATCAATCTATCTATCTATCTATCTATTAATGAATCTATCAAACTATTTATAAATCTTTATATTAATTTATCTATAAATCTAACTTTAAATCTATCTATCAATTATCAATCAATATGTCTATCAATCTATATATCAATTTGTCTATAAATCAATATATCAATCTAACTATCTTTCTATCTATTTATATGTCTACCTATCTATATATCTATATGTCTATTTATTTGTATATTTATATGCCTATCTTTATGTCTATATGACTATCTATGTAACTACTTATCTATCTTTCTATCTTTCTATCTCTATTCATCTATCTATCCATCTATCTATTTGTCTATCTATTTGTCTATCTATCCATCTATCTATCTATCTCTTTATTTTTCTATCTAGTTATTTGTCTATCGATTTATCTATCGCTGTGTCTATCTATCTTTCTAACTAACTATCTATCTATATATTTATCTATTTATCTATCTATCTATTTATCTATCTAACTATTTGCTCATCTATCTAACTATCTATCAGTATATTTATATAACTATCTATGTATCTATGGATCTATTTATATATCCATCTAACTATCTATTTATCAATCTATCTAAAAATATTTTTATTTAATTTAATATCTATCTATCTATGTGTCTATCTATCTATCTATTTGTCTATATATCTATCAATCAATCTTTCTATCATTATATCAATAAATCTAATTATCAATCTGATTATAAATCAACTATCAATTTGACTATCTATTTGTGTATCTATTTGTTTATTTAACTATCTAACTATCTATCTATCTGACTATTTATCTATTTATCTATCCATCAATATATTTATTTAATTATCTATCTATTTATCTATATATCCATCTAACCATCTATCTATTTATCTATTTATCTATATATCTATCTATCAATGTGTATGTCTATTGATCTGTCTATTTATGTGCCTATCTGTTTATCTATGTACCTGTCTATCTATTAGTCTATGTATTTGTATATTTATCAACCTATCAATCAATCAATCAATTTATAAATCTACCTATCTGTCAATGTAACTATATTTAAATCCATATATATATTTTTTTATATATCAGTCTAACAATATTTCAATCAATAAATAAATAAATAAATAAATCAGTCTGTCTATCTATATATATGACTATCTATTTATCAATAAATATATTTATTAATTAACCTATCTATCAGTCTATTTATCTGTATATCTATCTATATATGTCTATATATCTGTCATCTAACTATCTATCTATCTATCTTTTTATCTTTCTTTCTGTCTATCGACCTATCTATAAATCTATCTATCAATCTGTATATATATTTGTCTATCTATCTATATATCTAATAATCTATCTATCTATTTGTTTATCTATCTATCTATTTATCTATCTATATTTCAATCTGTCGATCTATCTTTCGATTAATCTATCTATCAATCTTTCTCTCTATCCATCTATAATATGTCTATATATCTATTTCGTTTTAGTCTATCTATCGATATATCTATCTATCTGCTAATCTATCTATCTATCTATCTATCTATATATCAATCTATTATCTATATATCTATATGTAAATCTATCTTTCTATGTATCTATCAATCTATCTATTTGTGTTTCTATCCCTTTTTCTATCTATATATCTATTTATCTATCTATATGTTTGTCTATATGTATATCTATCTATTTGTATATCTATCTGTCTATCTATCTATCTATTTATCTATCTATCTATCTATGTCTTTATCTATTTATCTATATATCAATCTGTTTCTCTATCTATCTATGTGTCTATCTATATGTCTGTATGTATATCTATCTATTTGTATGTCTTTTTGACTATCTATCTAATTATCTATTTATCTTCCTATTTGTATATCTATAAAATATATTTTTCTTTCTATCTATTTATTTTTATATTTATCTATATGTCTATCTATCTGTTTGTCATTTTATCTATCTATCTTTCTTTCTTTCTGACTAACTTACTATCTATCTATCTATCTATATATCTTTATATATATATATATGTCTATCTTGCTAACTATCTATCTATCGATTTATTTATCTATCTAACTATCTATCTATTTATCTATCTATTTAAAAATCTATCTATCTAAATATCTGTCTATCTATCTATATATCAATCTGTCTATCTATCTTTCTATCAATCTGGCTATCATCTATCTAATAATTTGTATATCTATCTATCTATCTATGTACATATATATCAATATGTATATGTATTTGTCTATCAATATGTCATTTAATCTGTCTATTAATCTATCTATCAATCTATCTATCAATCTATCTATTAATTTGCCTATCAATCAATCTATTAATATTTATATTACTTTGTCTATCAATATGTATACCTATATGAGTATTTAAATATATATCTATCTATATATCTGACAGTATATCTAGCTGTCTATCAATCAATCAATCTATCTAACTATCTATGTATCTATCTGTCTATCTATTAGACTTTCTATCTATTTTGATATCTATTTGTCTAAATAGATATTTATTGATTTCTGTATCTATGTGTCTATATAAATATTTATCAATTTCTCTATCTATGCGTCAATCTATCTATCTATCTATCTATATTTCTAATTATTTTGATTCTTTCTAACAATCTTTATGTATATTTATTTATCTATCAATTTGTGTATCTATCTCTGTATCTATTTATTTATATATATATCTATATATTTATCTATTTTCTGACTATTTGTCTATCAATCTGTCTATAAATATATCTATTTATTTAAATAGCTACATGTCAAAATATCTTTCTAACTAACTATCTATCTATATATTTATCTATTTCTCTCACTATTTTAATGCCTATCTATCTATTTATCTATTTGTTTGTCTAATTATTTGCCTATCTATAAACTATCTTTCTATATATCTATCTATCTCTCTATTAGTCTATCTATCTATTTATCTATCTATCTTTCTATCTATATATTTATCTATCTATCTAACTGTCTGTATATCAATCTGTCTATAGATCTTTTTAAAATTATCTCTATATATTTGTCTATATATCTATCTAGCTATCTGTCTATCTATTTTTCTAAATATCTATCTATCAATCTCTCTATAAATATGTTTATATATTTTTCTATATATATATTTTTTAATTTGTTTATTAATTATAGCCCTCTTTTTTGGTGGAGGAATACTATTTTTACAAGCTACATATACCCTTTCTCCTCTTACATCCTTTCCCATTTTTAATAAAATAAAACTTTAATTTACATGTAAATTTCCTAATTAAAACATAACAACTAGGTTCCCTTTCTAATTGGGCCTTCCTTTGCAGCTTTTTCCTTGATCTTTGTTCTCTTTTCTTTTTCTATTTAGCTTTACTCTACTTCTGATATCAGGTGCTATATTGCCTTATTCCTATTTTCACTTGTTTCGGCTGAATCTTTTCTATATAAACTCTAAATTCCTGTTGCAACAAAGAAAAGAGAGCATTTCCAGAGTATAACTTATTCTCTCTGTTTACCTTTTTGTTTTATCCACTTGAGTCTAACATTTAGTCCTCTTTGCTGTTTTCCCATTGTGCTTATTTGGGGCTGTCTGCTCCTCAAATTCTCTGCCATTCGTTTAATCTGAAGTCACATTCTTCTTTCCTCCTTGGGCTGGTTTTGATTTGATTAGTGCAGTATATCTTCTCCCCGATTCCTAATCTTGACACTAACAATTCCTAGTACTTTTTGACTTTAATAAAATAACACATGACATTTCTACCATTTTCCAAAAACAGACTTTTACAGACATCAATACAATACAGACTCTATTACATATACTGACACAGACTTGCCGAATCCTCTTGCTTTTCCTGCGCTGCAGCTAAAAACACATAATGCAAACCAAAGAAACAAAGAGCCAATTCCAAAATAGACCACTGCTATATCTTATATCCTTATTTATATTTCCTCTTAAAACTTTTTAGATTTCATGCGGAGACAAAAATTCCTCCACACGGAAAACTATACCCCCCCCATAACAGTTAAATTCATTATTGGATTTTACAATTTTTCACCTAAATATTCTTAAATTCTATGCTTTACCAAGAGAAAATTCCATACCTTTTCATTCTTAGGTATGAGAAGGCAAGCTTATCCAACCTTGCCAATCCCTTTAGTTTTTCTAGCATAGTCCCCTCTACATACTCATTTACCCTTTACTCATTCCTATTCTAGCAAGGCAGTCTGCTAGCACATTGGCCTCCCTATAAATATGTAAAATATTTGCATTTAATTCATTAACAAGATTTTTTATTATCTCAATCTCCTCCTCATACTTCCATAACAAAACATTTTTCATTACCAAATTAACTAAAGTCAATGAATCTACCTGTATTTCTAGGTTATTAATGCCTAGCATTTTACAGATATAAAGCCCTTTTTTTAATGCAATAATTTCTGAGTGAAGTGCTAAGGAAGCTTTACCTCAAAGAGTAAATGCTTTAATGATACTCCGTTGAGAATATCTTATTACCCCTCCTCCTCCTGTTGCCCCTATATCCCTATTAAAGCTAACATCTATGTTAAGGGACATCTTTCCTTCCGAAGGTTTACTCCAACTTATGCTCTTTACCCTATGTGTCTTAGTCTTTTTAATAGTGAGTGACCATGTATTTCAGAGTTTTCTAACCATATCTATATTCTCAACTTTCAAGGGTTTAATATTAGATATATTACTGATTTCCTTCCTAATATCTTTTAATATTTCAACTGAATTCATTTTAATTCCCTCAAATCTACTCTTATTTCGAGCTTTCCATAGACTCCAAATAACAACGTGCATGAGATTTTGAGTCAGCCAATTCCTAATGGTTTTCTTAAAGTGTGAATTCCCCATTTTTTAATTTTTTTTATTAACCCTTCCTGTTTACTACTTATCTAATTCAATTTCTCCAGCTCTTTCCAGACTCCTTATGCAATCCTTCCTTCTGAAAATAAATGATTGATGGATTCTACTACTTCATGACAGCAGTCACATCTTGATGCCATTTTTATTCATTTTCTATGAATATTACTATCTACTGGTAAAGCTTTAACAAGTACTTTCCATGTAAAAGAACTCATTTTTTGCGGGATATCCGCTTTCCAAGCCCATTTGAATAATATTTGTGCTAGTTTTTTTTATGATTAGTTCTTTTACTGATTTTAAAGTAAAATTTTTTTGCGCGTTCAGTGTCAATTTCCATCCGCTCTTTTTCAATATCGAATGGGATTCTACTATTCCTTTTTGTTTTTCCATTGATTTTCAAATATTTGAAGCCTTTTTAGACTTTCAATCCTAGACCCTTCATATTTAGCTCTCATGAACTTTGCCCACAGACTCTCACCTTCTTTTAACCTCCAGCATCCTTTGCAGTCCCATGTTGTGGCCATGTCCTGGAGGCTGATGATGCCCAAACCTACCTCCTCTTTTAGGAAGCATATATTATCCCATTTCTTCCAGTGAAGCTTAAACTTACGCTCTTTTTCCCCCATAAAAAGTTAGCCATGTCCATTTCTATTTTCTTAATACATTTTTAGGTGGATGAATAACTACTAAGATATGTACCATCATGCTTTGGAGAACATGGGAGATTAAAGTAATCCTACCCCCGAAACCTAGTTTCTCCTCCTTCTAACCTTCTATTTTCCTTCTTAATTTTTCTTGTAATGATGTTAAATAATTCTCTCTTAGTCTACCCTCATATATAGGGCAGCCTAGATACATTAAAGCCCCTTTATTTTGGATAAATCCAATAATTTTTTTAATCTTTATGGCCACTTTTTCGGATGTTTTTGATGATAACAAAAACTGACTTTTCTTTTTATTTACAACTTGCCCCATTCCTTTCTCGAAAATTTGCAGGAGATCCATAAGATTCATCAATGATCTGGAAGTCGTATTTGTGAAAATTATGAGGTCATCCGCATACGCTAGACAACCTATTCTAAGATTATTTATTACCTGTATAAATGGAATGATCTTGCCCACTACCATTCTTTTATTTAAATTACGACTTAATAATTCTAAATAAATATCGAATAATAAAGGAGACAGGGGATCCCCTTGTCTTAAACTTCTTTTCGGTTTAAATTCCTCTCCTTTCTGAGCATTTACAATACCTTTTACCCATACACTTGTGATACATCTTTATATTAAATCTATATATAATTCAGAGAAGCCAAACTTTCTCAAAACAAAACAGGGTGGGTCCCATTCAATTCTATCAAATGCTTTAGACAAATCCAGTTTTACTACTAGATTGTTCCCTCTTGTTTTAACAGCTATCTCTTTCATCATTTCAGCTACTAATTTTATATTTTCAAGCATTACCCTATTTTTGACAAAACCCATTTGCTCCCGAGATATTATTTCTGGTAAAATAGTGCTTAACCTATTTTGTAGTATTTTTGCTAGAATCTTATAAATAGCATTACATAAGCTAATAGGCCTGTAGTCTTCACATATTTGTGGTGATTTCTTCTTTGGAATTAGCACATTAAACGAATTGGCCCATGCTTTAGGTATATTAGCACCTACAAAAAAACTTGCAGCTGCAGAAACAAGCTCATTTGGTATGTAAAAAGTAATTATTCCAACCATCCGGTCAAGCTGCACTATCCTTATCCAGGCTAAAGACATCATTTTTAACTTCTTCTTCATCCGGAATCATTTCCAACTTATTATTTTGTTCCTCTGTAACAGATGTTTTAATTTCTTTCATTAATAAATCACCTTCGTGAATAACCCAGCCACATGAATTTTTTTTAAAGAATTCATCAAAGATGATTCCTAATTTTTTATCTTCTTCTACCCAAATTCCCTGATCATTTTTTATACCTTTTATTTTGTTCTTATGAGTTTTGATTTTACACATAGTATGAAAAAATTTAGTATTTTTATCCTCGTTTTAAGCCATTTAATCTTTGCTCGCTGTTTCTAGTAGATTTCTTCCATATGTAATCTAAGCCTCAATTTTCCTTTGGCTTTACTTAGTTCATTTCTAATTTCTTCATTTTGGGAATTTTAATATTCTAATTCTAGTTTCTCTACTTATTCCTCCTCCTCCTTTATTTTTTGGTTTATATTTCCAAAAACATCTTTATTCCATAAGTTTAAGCATTTTTTTAATCTATATAGTTTACATGTTAGAACCTTCATAGGTTTTCCTATAACTGGCTCTATCTAGGAATCTCTCACCACCTTTTCAAATTCTGGGTGCTTTACCCACATATTTTGAAATTTCAAATTGCCCGTAGTATACTGACTCTTATTGATAGAAATGAGCAATGGGATATCATCAGAGCAAGTTCTATTTAAATTTCTAAGCCCTGTAACCCCCTGAGAGGCTACCCACTTCGCATTGCACAGAACCCTATCTAACATTGCCCAGATTGCCACTTTTTTCTGCCAGTTATTACACCAGGTATAGCTTGAACCTATAAAATCTACTTCCATTAGATTTGTACTAGTGATAGTATCATTAAATTGTGACATAGCTACTTTGTCTAGGATTTTACCTCCTTTCTTTTCTTTCACACTTCTAATTACATTAAAGTCCTCACCTATGATTTATGGGGTGTCTTTCTTCGCTATGTCACACATCTCCTTCCATAATACTATCCTATCTTTTTTATTATGTTTAGCATACACTGCCGAAATTATAACCTCTTCATTTATTTTAGATTTAAAGTGGACTCTTTGTTCTGTGTCTTTAATTATTATAATATTCATGTAATTGTACCACATGATTCATAGCTTACCGTTTGAATTAACATATGCATTATTACACCCTGGTGGGTTACTATATTTACTCAATTGGTCATTCTGAATCATAGGTTCCGCTATAATTACTAGAGAAATTCTATGAATTTTTATTAAACATTTTAGTCTATTTAACGAGGGGTTATTTTCCACCCCCCTAATATTCCAATAAAGATATCTATCTATTTAAGTTAGATTTTGCTTGTTCTCTTGTTGTGCATTTAGACTCATTCGTTATATTCAAATGCTTTTTCTTGTTCCTTGGAAACTTGTATATATTTGGGGTATCTTGCATTATTTGAATATATTTTTCTTGCTATCCAAGGTGCATAGCTATACTTTTGATGGGTTCCATTGCTTGACCTCTTGTAAGCTTTTCCCAATCCTCTTCATACATTTCTAAATCATCCTTTATCATTTCCAAAACATCCTCCTCTATTTATTCTTCCCTCCCTATTTGTGGATAGCTGAACTCTTCTGAATTTTCATCTGGAAAATCCAAAACATCCTTATTAATCCATTCTAAATCATCCTCCTTATCCTTTAATATCCTTCTTAATTTATGTCTTTTTCCCCCTTCCTCCTTAGCTTCACTTCCTTCCAGCCTTCTTCTTCCACTCCCTCTAAACTCGCCTCTACTTCCCTTACTAAATTCCTATTGCTACCTCCTTCTTCCTCATAAATAACTAGTTCCCTATTTCTGCCCCCTTTCTCCTCTAGACTCACTTCTGAATCATTTCCTGCAATTTCAGGTGATTCTTCCCTATCTCTCAACTGTATGTGTTGACCTTTTAGTTCTTCCTTCCTAACCCAATTTTGTATCTTATTTCCTCTAACCTTCTGCTCCATCCCCTCAGCCCCCAGCGTACAATCTCCCAAATCATGACATATTCTTTTACATACCAGACAGTATGGAGGCAAGTTCTCAGGCATGACAGATTGCCAATACCCCTCTCCCTGCTCTCCTTCTCCACTACCTATCCATATTTTATTCGGTGGATGTGAGGGTAAATTACACTCTACACACACCCTTGCATTGTTAGGCCTTCTCATAGAGACTTTTGCCTCATCCCTCAGCATAGGCTTACCCAAAGAAGAAGAAATGGCAAACAGAGAATGCTTATTGTACAGAATCAATGGTCGATTAGGTAATGAGAACCATGCCGGGGCTAAAGGCGCTTCTTCGTGTGGGCTGAAGTATTTCGTCCACTTCATAATGTGCATTGGATACCCAATTACCTACCACAATCCCTTTAACCATAGATGATGGAAATTGTCCTCCAAATGGCATTGTAGAATAACATGCCTCGCATCATAATCGTCAAACTTCACCATCCCCTTGAACTTCATAGAATTAATAAACAATTATATTTCTTGTGCGCGAGGTCTGCCGTGGGAAAATTTCCCGACTAACGTGTAGTCAAATGGCTCTATGAGCTTCTGTATCTCCTCCGAAGAGAAGATTACTATGGGGCTACCATTTTTCTTACCGAATATTGGAGGATGGGGCGCAAGCTCATTCAATATTGATGCAAAGGACTTCTTATTTAATAATAAGTCCCTTTGATCCATTTAGAGCTTGAGTTCAGATTGAATTGGGCAACAATAGTGATTCTCCCTCTCTAGAAAACTGGATTTTCTCTCTCTAAAAGTTGAGAGTGTTTTTTACTTTTTTATTTTTTTTATTTTTCTATATATCAGTCCACCTATATTTTTATCTATCTATCCATCTATCTATATATCTATTTGAATATCTATCTTACTATCTATCTGTCTGTCTATCTATCCATCTATTTGTCTATCAATATATCTATCTATGTATCTATCTATTATCTATCTATTAATATGTATATCAATTTGTCTATCAATCTATGTATCAATCTAATTATCAATCTTTCTATCAAATTTTCTATTAATCTGACTATCTATCTATATGTATATTTGTTTATCTATCTATATTTCTTTCTTTCTATCTGACTATCTATCTATCTTTCTATCTATCTGTCTATATTTTTGTCTATCTATCCATATATCTATCAATCTATCTTACTTTCTATCCATCTATCTATATATCCATTTATCTATCTACTAATGTTTATATCTATATGTATACCTATGTTTCTAGCTATCTGTCCATCGATCTATCTATCGATGTGTATATCTATCTATATGTATAAGTATTTGTTAATATGTCAATCAATCTATCTTTCTATCTATATATTTGTATATCAATCTTTCTATCTATCTGTCTATCTATCTATTTATTTATCTATCTACCTATTTATTAATCTGTCTAAATATTTTTCTATTGACCTATTTATAAATATGTAAATTAATTTATTTATATATCTATCAAACATTTTTTCGAACTATCTTTAAATATATCTATCTATCTATTAGTCTATCTATCTAGATATATACCTATCTATTTGTTTATCTATCTAGCTATTTATATATCTATTTATCTAATTTTTTGTCTATCTATCTTTCTATCAATCGAACTAACTAACTATCTGTCTGTCTATCTATCTATCTATCTTTCTTTATATCTGTATATCTATCTATTACTTATCTATCTATCCATCTGTTTATCTATAAATCTGTCAATCTTTCTATCTATTTGTGTATCAATTTTCTATCTATCTATATATCTATATGTCTATCTATCTATCAATCATGTATTTATCTATTTGACAATCTATCTGACTTTTACCTGTCTATCTATCTGTCTATCTATCTATCTATCGGTCTATTTATCTATATATCTATCTATTTATCTTTCTATCATCAATATTTTTATTTATTTATCTATCTATCTATCTATCTATTTATCTATCTGTCTACCTATCTATTTATATGTTTATCTATATATCTATCTATCTATATATCTATTTGTCTATTTATCTGTAAATATTTCTGTCTATCTATCTATCTATCTATTTGTATATCTATTTTTCTATCATTTTGTTTATCTATTTGTCTATCTATATGTCTACGTATTAGTCTATATATCTATCTAATTATCTACCATTCTATATGTCTATCTACCTCTCTATTTTGTTTCTATCTATCTAACTATCTAAGTATATATCTGGCTATATTTCTGTCTAATTATCTATCTATCAATATGACTATCTATCTATCTATCTATCTTTCTGTCTATATATATATATCTTTATATCTATCTATCTAGCTAACTATCAATCTATATATCTATTTGTTTAACTATTTTGCATCTATATAACTATCTAAATGTATATCTATCTATCTATTGATTTATTCATCTATCTTTCAATCTATCTCTCTAAATATTAATATATATGTCTAACTATCTAACTATATATTTATATATTTGTCTAACTATCTATCTCTTGATCGGTTTATAAATATTTCTATTTATTTGACTATCTTTTTGTTAAATAATCTTTCAACCTATCTATCTATATATCTATTTATTTATCTATCTAACTCTCTATCTATCTGTCTGTCTATCTATTTATCATTCTTTCTTTCTATCTGTATATCTATCCGTCTATCTATTTGTTTATATATCTATCTATCTATCTATCTATCTATCTTTTTATATTTATACCTATCTATTTATCAATATGTATTACTATCTATATATCAATTTGTTTATCGATCCGTCTATAAATATGTAAATAGATTTCTCTATATATCTATCTAACTATCTTTCTATCATCAGTCTAATAATCTGTCTATCGATCTCTCTATAAATATGCCTATATATTTGTCTATATATCTTTCTAACTATCTTTCTATCTTTTTATCTTTATATCTATCTTTATATCTATCTATTTGTCTATATATTTGTCTATCTATTTATCTATCTATTTATATATTTATTTATCTATCTGTCTATCTTTATATCTATCTATATATCTGTCTATCTATCAAAGTGTCTATAATTCTATCTATCAATCTAATTATCAATCAATCTATCAATCAATCTATTAATCTCTATATCCATCAGTCTATATATATGTCTATCTATGTACCTATCTTTCTATCTATCTAATAGTTTATCTATCTGTCTATCAATCTATCATCTATCAATCTATTAATCTATTAATCTATCTATCTATCGATCTATATGTCTATATATCTATCTATATACATATATTTCTATCTATATGACTATCTATCTGTCTATCTATATGTCTATCAATCTGTGTACCTATATGTCTATCTATCTGTCTAATTATTATTTTATCTATCTATATAACTATCAATCTCTCTATCTATCTATATATTTATGTATTTATTTCTATATAAATATATTTCTATATATATTTTTATTTATTTGTTTATCTATTTATCTATCTATCTGTATATTTATCTATCTATATATCAATCTATTTATCAATTTGTCTAACTATTTGATCTGTCTATAAAACTATCTATTTATTTGTATATCTATCTATTTAACAATCTTTCTATCAAACTATATATCTATCAATCAATCTATCTATCTGTTTGTTTGTCTATCTATCTATCTTTATATTAAACTTTTTCTCTCTATTTCATTCTCTCAATATATCTGTTTGTCTATCTATCTGTCTATCTATCTATCTATGTATCTATTTATCATATTATCTATCTAAATATCTATAAATCTATCAATTTATCTATCTATCTGTCTATTTATATAACTATCTATCTTTCTATCAATTGATTTATCTATCTGTCTATCTATATGTCTATCTATATATATTAATTTTGGTCTATCTATGTCTATTTATATGTCTATCTTTTTATCAATCTATCAATCAATCTATATATCTATATATCTATCTATTTGTCTATCTACCTATCTATCTAATTGTATATCTATCTGTCTATCTATCTGTCTATCTATTTGTCTATCTATATGTATATCTATTTGTCAATATATTTGTCTATCTACCTGTTTATCTATATATCTATCTATTTTTATATATTTCTGTCTATCTATTTTTCTATATATCTATCTTCTATCTTTCTATCTATATATCTATCTCTCTATCCATTTGTTTATCTATCTATCTATCAATCAGTTAATCTATTTATCTATCTATCATACTTTCTATCTATGCAATTATCTATCAAATTGTGTATCTTTTTGTTTTTATATCTGCTTATCTATCTGTCTATCTGTATGTCTATATCTGTATCTATCTATCTTTCTATCTGTCTATTTATTTTTCAGTCTATCTATCTACATATCCATGTGTATGTCTATCAATCTATGTGCATGTTGATATGTCTATTTATCTGTCTATCTATTTGTCTATCTATCTGACTTTCTATCTATATGTATATTTGTCTATCTATATGTATATCATTATATCTATCATTATATCTATCTATCTATCTATCTATCTATATATTTCTCTATCTTTTAATCTATCTCCAGTCTATCTATCTATCTATCTAATTATATGTTTATCTACCTATATATATGTATATCTATCTATCTATTTCTTTATTTCTCTATCTGACTATCTATCTATCTATCTATTTTTCTTTCTTTCTATATGCCTATCTACCAATATGTATTTTTGTTTCTCTTTTTATCTATCTTTCTATCTCTCTATTTCTGTATCTATTTGTCTATATAAATAAATATATATATATATATATATATATATATATATATATATATATAATCTATCTATCTATATATTTGTTAGTCTATTTATATTTTATCTTTATATTCTATCTATCTTCTTATATATATGTCTATCTTTCCATTTATCTATATATCTATCTATATGTATGTCTTTCTATCTGTCTATATTTAATTCATTCTTTCTGTTTATATATTTTTTTAATTCCTCTATCTAGCTTTCCATCCATCTTTCTATTTATTTATCTATCTATCAATCTATTTATCTCTCTCTAAATCTATCTATCTATATGTGAATATATATATATATATATATTATACTATCTATCTATCTATTTGTCTGTCAATCTAATAATCTGTCTATTTATTTATGTATCTATCTGTCTAACTATCTATTTATCTTTTTGTTTATCTATTTGTCTATTCTAACCATATATCTATCTTTATATATATATATATATTTGTCTATCTATGTATCTAACTATTTATCTATTTGTCAATTAATTTGTATATTTGTCTATCTATCTATCTATTTATTTGTTTATCTATATGTATAACTATCTTTTTATCGATCAATCTATAAATCTGTCTGTCTATCATTTTATCTATCATACTTTCTCTCTAACTAACTTTTTATCAATCAATCAATCAATTTATCTATCAATCAATCAATCTATCTATCTATCTATCTATATGATTTGTCTATTTATATGTCTATCTATTTTTCTATCTATCTATCTATTTTTCTATCTATCTATCTATCTATCTAATTATCTATCTATTTTTATATCTATCTATCTATCCATCTTTCTATCAATCTTTCTAACTACCTGTCTGTATATCTATTTGACTATCTGTCTGTTTATCTATCAGTCTATCTGCCTATTTATCTATCTATTTATCTAACTATCTATCATTCTTTCTATTTGTCTGTTTATCTATTTGTCTATTTGTATGTCTATTTGTCTATTTATATGTAATACTATCTATCTATATTTTTTTCTATTTGTGTATCAATCTTTATATCTATCTATCTATCTATCAATCTTACTATATGTCTATCAATATATCTATCAATCTAATAATCTGTCTATCTTTCTATATATATTTATACAATTCTATCAATATGTATATCTATCTTTCAATCTATTTGTCTTTTATTTTGTATATCAAACTTTCTATCAATCTATATATAAATCTATCTATAAATCTACCTATTAATCTTTATATTAATGTGTCTATCAATCATTCTAGCTATATGTCTATTTAAATAACTTTCTATCAATCAATCAATCAATCTATATCTATCTATATGTCTATAAGTCTATATGTCTATCTATCTCTCTATCTGACTATCCATCTATATATCTTTTTATTTGTCTATGTATCAATCAATCAATCTATCAATCTATCTATTTATTTATCTTTATGTCTAACTATCTCTCTAAATAACTATCTTTCTATTTATATATATATATGTCTATCTATTTGTCTATCAATCTATTGATCTATCTATCTATCTATCAATTGATCTATATATCTATCTGTTTATCAATGTATTTATTTATTTATCTGTCTGTCTATCTATCTGTCTATCTATCTATATATCTATCTATCTGTCTATCTATCTGTTAACTATATATTAATATATCTATTTACCTTTCAATCTATTTATCTATCAATCTATATGTATATCTAACTTTTTATCTATCAATCAATATTTCTATAATTCTTTCTTTCTTTATTTCTATGTATCTATCTATCAACTTTTTGCCTATCTATCTATCTATCTATATATATGCCTATCTATCTGTCTTACTATTAGTCTATATATATATATATATGTCTATCTTTATGTGTGTGTGTGTGTGTATCTATCTATCTATTTGTCTAACTATTTGTCTATCTATTTATTTGTCTTTCTTTCTGCCTATCTATCTATATATATGTCTATCTATCTTTGTATCTAACTATAAATTTATTTGTTTGTCTGTCTGTCTATCTATTTATCTGACACTATCAGTTTATCTATCTATCTATCTATCTATTTGTAATCTATATGTCAATCTATCTATTTATCTAAATATCTATCTTTCTATATATCAAAATATCTATCTTGTTGTCTATCTATCTTTCTATCTATCAATATAATAATCTATCTATCTATTTTTCTTTCAATAAGTCTATCAATATGTCTAAAAATCTCTCTATGAATCTATCAATTTGTGTATCAATCCGTGTATCTATTTTTTTATCTTCTCACATTCTTCACTAGACATTCTCTAAGTTTGTCACATTCTTCATCTTCTCATGAGGTTAAAGTTTCTTAATATTTTTTTTTCAAATTTAATTATTAACTTTTGCATTGTTGATATGTGAGTTAACAATTTTTTTTTTGGTAAATTTATATTTTTCTTAGATCTTCTTTTATAGTAGCTGATTCCATACTAGCTTATGCTAATATTATATGATCTACAATGTGTTATAACATTATTGTTAATCTTATTATTTTGAGTTATCATGCTAAATAACTTAATTTTAATTTTAGAGTTAACCATGTTTTTTTTAGATATTTTTGTAGCATTTATATAACTTTGTGGATGACTTTTCTAATAATTGATCATGTTGTCTATCCCTATTTTTGTCATATCAGAGGATAAATTAGATGCTTATTTTTCATTAATATTTTTTTATTCACTATCAGTTTAATCATTTTGTTTTGATAAATTTAAAACTTATGAAATCAAGCATAAAATATATTATTTATATTAATAATGAGGTACACTTAAGAAAATATGCTAGTGTTTTTATAGTATGTCAAGAAAATATTATTAGAAATATATTTTATCAAGATTACCTAGAATATTATATAATATTATTATGTAAGATGACTTTTATTAAGTTGTTAATTATTTTTATAAATAAGTATTATCGCATTACATAATTCATATCTCATAAAGAAAAAAATAATTTTTATATATTTATACTTTATTTTTAAAAAAATGATTGATATTCACTAAAAATATAAAATAATTAGTTTTAAAAATTATATTATTATATAATATACATTGTGAGAATTTGTATTTTTATTGAAAAAACATAAAGTGATTTATCTTGTATTTTATGTAGTCATATTATTTTCATATTAAAAATTTAGAGATTATAAAAAATATTCACTAAAGACAACTTTTAAACTTTTTTTATAAGACATTTTAGGATGAATCAATTATGATTACAAATTACTTAATCATATTGATATCTTCTTTTATTTTTTTTTCAAATTGTATTTCTTATCAATTATTTAATCACATCATTTATCATTCGTGTTGTAGGGGGTATGAATTTTGTTCAAATGTTTCT
Source organism: Sapria himalayana (assembly GCA_029783825.1). Classification (NCBI taxonomy): domain Eukaryota; kingdom Viridiplantae; phylum Streptophyta; class Magnoliopsida; order Malpighiales; family Rafflesiaceae; genus Sapria; species Sapria himalayana. The sequence goes on along the minus strand of JAREIK010001961.1, from coordinate 531,344 downwards.
TTAAAAGTAAAAAAATAAATTGTGCCATCTCAAGTCTTTCTAGGCCATTATAGTATTCAAAAAAATATAACTGCAATTCATCATTACCACAAATTAGTAATTGAGTGATATAATTTCTTTAAATATTCTTTTCGTCGTGGCAATCTATGCGAGGCTAAAGAGATTGTTTTCAAGTTAACTCACATTTAGGTTTTCTTGGGAATTTTGTTGCCATTTTTTTTAATGATTTTCTTAATCTTAAATATCATTTAGCCAGAACATATAATAATAAGAGTAAGTTGAGTTTAACATGAATTATTATAGATGAAAATTCATATAAATTGTGATGATTTCATATTTATTTAATATGAAATCAATCAATTGATAGTAAAAACTTTCTAACTACTAATATTCTAGATAAAAATAATGATGATATTAGAGGAGAGAATTTATGTTAAAATATTTTAATCATATATATTTAAATCCACTTTATGTTATGTAATGATTGTATTTTTTTTAAAAAAAGAAATATTATTATAATTTTATTTTTTATTTTGTTACTTAATTATGATTTTTTGAATAAGTAAAAAACTAATAATATTTTTTTTATTTTGATGAAATAATTTTATATTATATATATATATATATATATATCTTTCTCTCTCTCTCTCTTTGATCTTATTTTGAATTAAAAGTTTTTATATCAATGTCTCAAGAATTATGTCTTGATTTACTAATTATTCACCTTGTTATTTTATGCTTTTGCCTCTATAGGTATTTAAACTTATAATATAAATTATATCTCATTCTTGTTTTATTTTATTAATTATTAATTTTTAATAATACATTTAATCATAATGATTTAAATAATGAAATGTATTTGGAAAAGTCTTTAAGATTCGCATTTTTATGAATTTTTTGAGTTAACATATATTATTTCTATAAATATGACTTGGAGAAAAGTTGTGTTATATTTCTATAGTTGATACTATTATTATATATATCAATGAATTGAATATTTGTATATTCAAATATTTTTTTTTATAAAAGTTTCGAATAGCTCTATGAATTAAATAGTTTTTTAGTTTGTAAGTAATATATTTAAATGAAAACTTATTTTATTTCAGCTTATGTTTATGTGATTATTTATCAATGAGTTTTCCATTGTTATCTCTACTTGATATAAAGAAAAATATGAGAATATAGTTTCTCTTATTCTTTAGGATTGATATTAGAAATGTTTTCAATATTGTAAATCTTTTATTAGGTTTTCTCAAAAATACGTATGCTGTGGTCCTATTTATATTCACAAATATATGAAAATATGTATGTAATTGCTTTTATTCTCTGAGTAATTCAAGATATTTTTGATTATTTGACTATTATTATTATTATTATTTTTGTGTCTCAATAATAATAAACCATAATATCAATTAATATTTTTGTATATTTTTCTAAAAAAATTTTATATATTAGAAAATATGTTGTTATATACACACACTACAAATATTCATAAATAGTTATCATATATTATGATAACAACACACTCTCAAATGCCCAATTGAATTACACCACTATAGTGAAAGAACTTGTATCAACAATCTTTTCTTTTGACAAGTTAATATCATATTTAGTGGGAACCAAAGTCATAGTATATACTAAATATTCTATAATCAAATATATCATAAAAAAGAAAGATGTCAGGTCTAGATTGATTTGATGAATTTTGCTATTACAATAGTTTGAACTAGAGATATTAGGTAAGAAATGTACATATAAGCAAAATTGAAAATAACTTATCAAGACTAGAAAAAAAAGATAGAAGTGTTGTTGAAGAAGATATTAGATATATTTTTTTATTTGAATAAATTATAATATTGAATGAAAATGTAACTCCATGGTATGTAGTATTGAATGAACCTTATCATTGCAAGTAGTACTTTGCTCAAATTTTGAGGCAAAATGTTATAGTTGGGAGAGTAGTAGTATCTTTCTTCAACTTTGTGGAACATGTTAATATTTATGTGCTCAAGTATTTTTCTTCTCAAAATCAATGATGATATTTACATATATATGCATAAATATATATGTGCATATACACTGCCCTACACACACACACTCACATTTATCCATCCATATACATTACTATTCATTATATATCAGCATACACATATTTGTACTTTTTTATATATTCACACATGTATCTACATTTTCAAAGTAGTGTGTATATACTTGTATGCATGCATATACTACAGTACACCCACACAAACACACACATATACATATATACATAATGTATTTTTAAAGTTACACAAAACTATTTTATATATGTGTGTGTGTGTGCGCGCGTGTGTGTAAATGTATTTAAAATTTTTTGATTTTGAAAATTTAATTAAATTAAAATATTATATATTGCACATAATTTATAAAATATTATAAATTCTTTATATTTAAATCAAATATTTGTGTGTGTGTTTGTATGCATGTGTGTGTGTGTGTGCATGTGTGTGTGTGTGAAGCATATTAATGCGTAAAATGAAATTATGAATTAAATATATGAGCTTCTATATTATTCAAATAGTTATTTTTTTAATATTATTAAAATAACTATCATTATACATATATAAATAAATGAATTTGACATATTTGTAAATTATTTTGTTTTTACAATTATGTTAAATATGAAAATATAGGTCATAAATAGATAATATTGTTTTTGTTTTTCTATATAATTTTTTTATTAAAATATTAATGACTATGATAAATTTCTACCAATTATTTATTATTATTAATAAATTTTTAGAAATGTTAATATTCAAACAAATATAATGTTGTTCATATAAATACATGCCTTTTATATTTTGTAAAAAATTAATTATTTCTTTAATTATGTTCAAACAAAATAGATTACCATATAAATATATGAGTAAATTTTTCTACAAGTAATTATTATTTTTATTTTATACAAAATATATAAATGACCATATAAATAAAAACTTTGTTTTTTTTAAAAAATTATTTTTAAATTTTTTTTCAAGTTGATTACATGACAATATTTTTTTGTAATTGATATATAGATTTCAAACATTATTTATTTATAATAAATATAACATATTGCATATTATGAAGTACAAATTTTATTTTGTAAATGAATTTTATTTTTAAAGCTTTATCTTTGTAAATTGAAACTACATCACATATATATTTTAAAAATTTTTTATAATATTTATTACACAAACATATTATTATTTGTTTAGAAATTTACAACATGAATTTAAATAAATGAACATTCTATTAGAAGCCAATTTTTGTTAAATGATATTAAGTGAAACAAAAATACAAACCCTAAACATATTAAATCATAATGATTTATACAAACATATAAAAATACAATAAAAATTATATGATTAAATAATAAATAATATGATTATATAATTATATTCACAAATAAATATATAACCATCATATGTTTCTACCTACGAATCATCCATTTCGAAGAAATAGAACTGCATTTCGAAGAAATAAAATTGTGATGACAGTTGCACCAGCTATTTGTTCAAGAGATGATATTATTACAGAAATTCATATTTTGGGTTTGAAGAAGGTAACTGAAAAGGATGCTACTGGAAGTAATTGACCAATAGGCAAATTATTTGGCTGGAGTAAACATAGTATATTTTGGGACTTGCCCTATCGGAAGTCCAATTTTTTTCATCATAACTTAGAGGTAATGCATATTGAAAAAGATGTTTTTGACAATGTTTTCAACACTGTTCTTAATGTAGATGGAAAAATAATGTTTTCTTGTGATGGTAGAATATGATTCTATGGACAAACTATCTATCTTCAAGTATCTTAGAAGAACATTTGGAAGAGCAATGAAAAGATGTATGATAGATTAATAGTACATAGCAACCAAGAGCTACGTTTTACTTAATTTTGAGGAGGTTGCACTATACATTGAGTATGTATACACAAATTGGTTGCAGGTTAAATCATAGTTTAATTATATCTTTAATATTAATTATTAAAAATTGATATACATTTTTTTTCTCTTTTTATATTTGTGTAGTATTTATATTGAGCAGTTAAAATATAGGCAACAATCAATTTCCAGTAATGATGTCCATTATATACTAGAAAATGAATATGCAAATTGGTTCAAAAATTATGTGAGAATTATTAAGTTTTAAATTTTGAATTATTTAATTTATTTGTATCTTTTATTTGTTAATATCAATTTTTTAATTAATGTCGCAGGTAATTGATCCTTCAAATGGAGATTCAAATATTTTTATTCAGAATCTAAGTAAAAGCCCATTTTGATATGTGACAACCAATCCTGTGTATTTTGTTAATGAATATAAATTTCACACAATCTAGCACGGTTCTTCTAAAATAACAATGAATAGTGGTGTATGCATTAAAAGCACAGGATATAGTGTAGATGAAATTGATTATTATGGTCAACTCAAAGAAGTTATTGAGTTGGAGTATCTTGGACTCGAAAATAATAAGATTGTATTATTTAAGTGTGAGTGGTTTGATCCTACACCAAATATGGTCACAAAGATTTTTTCGCATTATAAGCTAGTGGATGTTAACTATAAACACAGATATAATCGAAATGAGCTATATATTATGGTAGTTCAAGCCGCTCAAGTATATTATTATACATATTCGAGTTTATCTCGTGAAAAGAAAGATTGGTCAGTGATTTGCAAGATCAAAGCGTGATCAAAATTTGAAGCATCACCATCACAAGAAAGAAGTACAAACATAGAAATTGCACCAGCATTCCAAAAAGATGACATAAATAATATTGAGCCTTTGAATGTAGATAAAGATCTAGAAAATTTGTGACTTAAATGGTGGCACTATAGAAATTGAAGATGATCAATTTCTATCTGAAGATGAGTTTGAAAATCTTTCGGAATCAGACAAAATATCAGAATATCCATTGGAGGATGATAGTGATGCCGATAATTAAATTGTTATAATTTTATCATAAATTTAAACTGTCAAAGATGTTTTATATTTTTTTGAAATCTATCGGCGTGTTTTATTCGAAAATGCATGCTTGTTTATTATTTTTCTATTTTTTGTTCTTTGTTTTATTTTGTACTGTAGATGGCGCCTAAAGGACGTGGTCATGGTGGAGCTAGACGTGGACACAGAAATGAACCAAATTCAAATGGTATGTTACATAATGTTCCTAATTCAGTACTAGCTCATAGCCACCATATCCTGACTTCAACATCACAATCACCATCTCCATTTTTATCACTATTACCATCATTGAGACCTCTACTAACACCTTTATCATATGTAAGCCCACCACTGATTATGCTTCCTGCTCACACTTTTGATCCATCTCAATCTTCTACACTACAATTTACACTAATTGTTCCCCCATTTACAATACCAATGACATCATCAAATGTTGTGCCTTCTTCTGAAGTCAATTCAAAGTTAGAAATTGATATTGTGGATGAGAGGTAAAAAAAAATATAAAAATGATTTGAAAATAAAAATTGATGTTACTGTCAGTGGTTTTTTTATATTGTTATGATTTGTTTGTTTTCTAGGTTATTTATTTATTTGTACAGTCTTTTTCCATCTCACAAGTGTTTGACTATAATTACAAAGGCTTTCAAGAAAATGGTTGATGCCAAAGCTTTCTCCTGGAAGAAAGTTTTTCAATCGACAAATGAGTCATATTTTAATGATTTTCAGGTAAAAATAACAAAACAAAAGAATTAAAAAATTATTATCTAATTACTTAACTTTTATGTTAGTTATTACTCAAGTAGTAAATAATTATGTTCTTATTATTAATATAAATTATTTTGTCATTTTTTATAGAATCAATGCAGATGGCCACCCAAATTTGATGTTAAGATAAAGTTATTATGCAAGATCAAAATAGCTCAATGGTATTCTGATTTTGTTAATAAATTAAAGAAAATTAAAGAAGGACCTGATTTTATATCCGAGGGAGACTGGCCCATGTGGCTTAATTATTGGGAGAAGCCAGATGTGAAAAAAAAATTAGATTTTGCCAGCAAAAATCGACGAAGTGAGGTTGCAGGACTAGGTACAGAAATATGTCGACACACATGAGGTTCAAAGTCGAGCTTTGAGCATGCTCGAGATTTGGTACAAATTAAAAATTCTAAACATATCTATATTTGTATTTGTCTTAATAGTACAATATATATAATCTCTGCATGGTTTTAATAATTTTGTTAAATTTTTTTATCATATGTTTTTTTATGAATTAATAAAAACATATTCTAGGCTGGAGAATTGGGTAGATATCCAAATTTCTATGAGATTTTCAAGAAGATGCATGTGAAGAAAGTGGATGGTCACTATGTTGACAACATGTCTCAGATGATTGCAGTAAGAAATTGTTATATTAATTAGACTTTATAAAACTACGGTACATTATAAAAATTATTTTGAATGCAAAATTTTTATTTTATTTTTTGTAAATCTTGATTGTTTTTATATCCATTTTATCTCACGACCTAATGGAGGAACGTGTGACAGCTACTCATTAACAAGTTGAGGGTTCTATAAATCTTCAACCAATTGACTATGATCCAATTTATTTGGAGACAATAGGAGGTCAAAAGAAGTAGTGAGTGTATGGAATCGGCTCAAATGGAGTGACATTTTGTTGTAGTAGTTGTGCTTATAATTCATCTGTCTTAGCAATGGTGGATGAGGCAGTCGAACAACAAGCACAAGAAACAAATGAACGTATTGTAGATATGGAGACCGAACTGAAAAAAAAGGATGAGCAGATAACTAATTTGATGGAAGAAATGCAAGAAATTAAAGATATTAAAAAAGCAATGCAATAGCAGATGTCCTATATGGAGTCACAGTTAGCAGCATTGGTACATCAGATAGCATTCCGAGATCTAGCTACAAATCCTCGTAGGAAAGGCTAGCATTCCCTACAAATTATGAGGATGATTGAGCATGAAAATTATTTATGAACTATTATTTATTTTTGTCTATGTGTAGTAAATAATTATGCTATTTTGTTGCAAGTATCAATTTTTTTATCCTGGTTTTGTTCTTTGCATTTTCGATTAACCAAATTATGAATCTTTGTAGGACACATTATGAGAGAGAAAAGAAAAAATCCTAATTCAAAAAATTCTGTTTCCACAGTCCTTCCAATGCATTGGTCTCATATTTACCGATTTCAGCTTTATAAAAAAGAGGGCTAGCTTATATTATCATTATTTTTCTAAAAACATTACACCCTTGCACTCTCTTTATCTTTAAACATAATTGCTGGACATCTTTTGGATTTTTGGTGAAGTTGTATGAGAATAAACTTTAATTTGTGTTTGTTCATGTCTATAATATTTGTTTTTTATATCTGTGAATATGTTTTTGTGTCTCTTAATTTGTTGGGTAGAGTTTTAGCCTATTGTAGGTATGTAAAAGCCATAATCAGCAGAGGCAACAACAGTAGAGATTGAAGCAATAGATGTGGCGGCAGCGGAAGAGGCAATGGCCACAACAGCGGCAGCATCGGTAGTAGTGGCTGAGGCGACATCAGCAGCAACTATTATAGCTGCGGCAGAAGCGAAGCAACGACATAAGAGGCAGTAGTGGTAGCAGCATCATCAGCGGCAGGAGCGGCATCAGTGGCAATGGCTGTAGTAGTGGTTGCGGTAGTAGCACTGGTGGCCGTAGGGGCGGCAGCAGCAGCACCGGTAGCTGCAGCAGCAGCACCGGTAGCTGCAGCAGCAGCAGCAGCACCGACAGCACCGACAGCGATAGTAGCAGTAGGAACGGGAGTGGCGCCAGCGCCAGCAGCATCGGTAGCAGCAGTGGTAGTGATAGCGAGAGCAGCAGTGCTAGCGGGAGCAGTAGATGTAGCAAGAGCAGCAACAACGACAACAAATGTGGTATATACGTATGTATATAGTCACTATATACGTACATATAATACTATAGTATTTTATGCGCATATAAATTGAGTATATTATGTAATCAGTATATATGTACGCATAATACTAGATTTTATATGTACATATACTATAGTAATAACTGTACGAGTGAAATGCTAGTATATATGTACATATTTACTGCATCAATATATATTTATCAAAATATAGTTATTTTTTATTTAATTTGATTCGATTTGGTGGTTTAAATTTCTTACAGATATGGTATAGCATTGTTTTCCATACGAAGCTTGTATAAGTGAACACATATTTCAACAAACATGAAGCACCGTGACAACATTTTCACAGTGGAAAGTTGGTGATCGGAGGAGCTGTGGGAGATAAAGCAACATCAATGCATTGATAAATTATACTTTATGCACATTCAGTAGATACATTGATTAATAAAATGTAATATAATTTTTATTATTTTTTTTGTTTTTGTTATTTAAAATATTGTATTAAAATAAGTTATTGAATGAATTTTTTTTTAAATTAAAATTTTCTTTTATAGTTTTTGTTTTTAGTAAATTTATTTTTAAAAAATTAAATTATTTAATTAATTTTTTTTAAAGTTGCATTACATTCAACTGTAATTTTTGTTTCTTCATGTCTATAATAACTATTTTTATATATCTGTGAATATGTTTGTGTATGTCCAAAATTTTTGGGTAGAGTTTTAGCCATTATAGGTATGTAAAAGCCTATTATCATCAAAGGTAGCTGTGGCAATAGTGACAGCGGCGGAGGTAGCAGTAGTAGTTAAAGTAGAGGCGACAGTGGCACAAGAAGCGGTTACAGTGGAAGCAGCAGCAGCAGTGCCTACAGCGTCGTCGGCAGAGGTGGTAGCTGCCATGGCGGCAGCCACAGCAGTGGAAGTAGCGGCGGCAGCCGCGGTAGCAATGACAGTAGCTGCTGCTGCTGCTGCGGAGGCAGCGAAGGAAGTTGTGGCATAGAAGGCAGAGGCATCGGCTGCACCGGAAGTAGTGGTAGCAGTGGCGGTAGCAGGAACTACACAAAAAGCCTAGATAGCATAGGAAGCAGCGGTAGCAGTGGTGGTGATGGTAGCAGTGGTGGCAACAGCATGCAGCAGTAGCTCCGGCAGCGGGGGCAACGGCGGCAGCTGCCACTGCGGCCAACGGCTACAGCTTTGGTAGTAGTGGCGACAGTGGCAGCTGTGACAGCAGTGGTATTGGCAGCGACAATGTCAATGGCAGCAATGGCAGGAGCGGCAGCTGGAGCTATAACAACAGCACCTATTGAGATATATATGTACGAATAAAGTCAGTATATACTTACATTTAATACTATAGTATTTTATGTACGTATATATTGTGTATATTTGTACTCAGTTCATATGTACACGTAATATTGTTGTTTATATCTACATATACTATAGTAACATATGTGCGAGTGAATTGCTAGTATATATTTACATATATACTACAAAATTATATATGTATCAAAACATAACTTTTTTTTTGACTAAGTGGTTTAATTTTGTTACAGATATGATGCCGCATTGTTTCTCATACAAAGCTTCTATAATTGATGAGATTTTTCACTAGACATTACATGCCGTGACTTATATAGCTTTCTCGTTGTAGAAAAATGATGATGGGAGGAGTAGAGAGAGACAAAGCAATGTCAATGAATGAATATATTATACTTTATGCACTGTCGGTAGATACATTGATGAATAAAAATAAAATTTTGTTATTTTTTTGTTTCAATTATGTAAAATATTGAATTTAATAAGATATTAAATGATTTTATTTTTTGTTTATTATAAATTATTTATAGTTTCAATTTTTATTCAATATGATTTAAAAATAATAAATTATTTATTTAAAAAATTTTTAAATTTTTTAAATTATGTAATTATTTTTGAAATTAAAATAGCTAGGGAAAATTCCCTAGCTAATTTAGTGAGAGAAAAATACCTCGCTAATTTAGAGAAGGAAATTTCCCTAGCTAATTTAGCTAGGAAAATATTAAAATTAGTGACAAATATTCCATCGCTAATTTTCTAATGCTAGGTACTTTAGCTAGGGATTCAGCCATCGTTATTTTTGTTTAGCGATGGAATATTTCGTTTATCTTGTTATTTTAGCAACGAAATTTTTCTTTTTTAGCGAGGGAATTTTTCGTCGCTAATTTTTTAGCTAAGGAAAATTCCGTAGCTTAAATTTAGCAAGGACTTTAGAAAGTGACATGATCCATTGATATTCCGTTGCTATTTACCATTTAGCAACGGAAATCTCCCATATAGCTAGGGAATTCCCTAGCTATATGGCATTTTTTTGTAGTGATAGATAGATAGATAGATTAGATAGATATATAAATAGATTGATTGATAGATAGAGTATTAAATAGATATATACATAGACATGAAGATAGACAAATAGATAGATAGATAGATAGTCAGATTGATAGGCATAAAGAAAGACATATATATGATAGAGAGATAGCCAGATAGATAGATAGATAGACACAATGATAGATAGAATGATAGATAGATAAATAGATAAATAAATAGATAGAAAATTGGATAGATAGATAGATAGATAATCAAATAAATAAACAAATAGACAGATAGACAGATAGACAAATAGACAGATCGATAAATATATAAATAGATATATAGATAGGAAAATAAATAACAGACATATTGATTAACAAATATAAAAAAAATAGATAGATGGTTAAATAGATAGATAGACAGACAGACAGATAGATATATAGATGTATAGATATATAGAAAGATAGAAATATAGGTAGATTATTAGACAGACAGATTGATTGATTGATAGTTACAGAGATATATAGACAGATTGATAAATTGATTGATAGAAAGAGATTAACAAATAAACCTACACATAGATTGATAAATAGATAGAAAGATAGACAGACATATAGACAAATAGACATGCAAATTGAAAAGATTGATAGACATGCAAATGCAAATAGATATTTAGATAAATAGATAGATAGACTGACTGATAGACATGAAAATAGCAAGATAGAGAGACTAATAGATAGGCAGATAGATAGATATATAGATAAACATATAGATAGATAGGAAAGATAGATAGAATTATAGAAAGTTAGATAGATAGATAGACAAATAGATACAAAGATTGATAATTTGATTGATATATCGATTGATAGACATAATGATATGCATATTGATAGACAAAATGATGACAAATTGATAGATAGATTGATAGACAAATAGATAGATAGATTGATAGACAAATATATAGATAAAAAGATAGTGTTATAGAAAGATAGATATATAGATAGAAATATAGATAGATAGTTAGATAGATAGATGGAATGATGCATATAAAGATTATTAGACAAATAGATAGATAGATAAATAGATATGGAGATAGATATATAGATAGATAGATAGATAGAAATATAGAAAGATATATAGACAGATAGATAGATAAATAAATAGATTGTTTGAAAGATATAGAAATTCATAAACAAATAGATAGACAAATAGTTATATACTTAGATTGAGGGATAGATAGAAAGATAAATAGATAGATATATTGACAAACAGAGAGAGTGGTAGATAGACAAATAGGTATTAAGAAATATATATAGATAGACAGATTGATTGACATATAGATAAATAGACAAATTGACACAAAATTGACATATAGTTAGACAGACATACAGATAGATAGACAAATAGATAATTAGTTAGGTTATTATAAAGATAGATAGACATATAGATTGAATGAATGAATGAATGAATGATTGATAGATATATAGTTTGATAATTTGATTGAGAACTAGATATAAAAAAACGAATAGATAGATAAATAAATAGATAGACAGATAGACAAAAAGATAGACAGACAGACCGATAGAAATACAAATAGATAAATAGATAGATAGCTAGATAAATAGACATAGAGATAGATAGATAGATAGATAGACATATACATAGATAGAGAAATAGATTGATAGATAAAAATAAAAATACATAGATAGATAGATAAATAATTTGATTGATAGACAGATTAATATATAGATTGATAGGCATATTGATAGACAAATTGATTGATAGATAGATTGATATACAAATTGAAAGACAAATAGATAGACAGATTGATAGGCATATATATATATAGATAAATAGATAGATAAACAAAAAAATAGACTCATAGATAGAAAGATAGATGGATAGATAAATTATTAGACATTAATTAGATAAATTGATATATAGATAGACAGACAGATAAATATATAGATAGATAAAAAGATAGATAGATAGATATATAGATAGACAGATAGATAGATATATAGATAGACAGATAGATAGATATATAGATAGACAGATAGATAGATATATAGATAGACAGATAGACAGATATATAGACAAATTATTAGAAAGATAGATAGATTAAAAGATAGAAAAAAGATAGGCAAATCAAAAATAGATAGATTGATAATCAGATATAGAAAAAAAGATAGATAAAAAGATAAATAGATTTATAGATACACAAATAGATAGACATACAAAGAGATATGCCAATTGATAGAAAGATGCACACACACATAGATACATAGATAGATAAAGAGATAGACTAATAGGTCAACAGATAGACAGCAACATTGTCACATTCCTCATCACTAATAGATTTTTCATACAAATGCCAATTGAGGAATGTCTAGTGAGAGATATGTTTTATAAGTTATTTGTCATACAGCTCAAACTAAACTTTAATTAAATAATTTAATATTTTTATATTAAATTTAATAAAAATAGAAACTATAAAACCAAATTTTTTATTAAACAAAAAAATTATATCACATCTTAGTAATCAATGTATCTACCGACTATGCATAAAATATAATATATCAATGTATTAACATTACTTTATCTCCCTCTGCTCCTCTGATCACCAACTTTCCACAATGAAAAAGCTGTCTGAGTCATTGTGCTTCATGTTTGTTGAAATATGGCTTCACTTATACAAGCTTCGTATGGAAAATAATGCGGTACCAAATCTGTAAGAAATTTAAACCACTAAATCAAATCAAAATAAATTTAAAAAAAAACCATGTTTTGATAAATATATATTACTGCAGCAAAATTGTACATATATACTAACATTTTACTCGTATATGTATTACTGTAGTATTTGTACATATAAATTATTGTATTATGTATGCATATATACAGAGTATATTTATACTCAGTATATATGTACATAGATTTACTACAGAATAATATGTACGTATATACTGACTATATAAGTACGTATATACCACATTTTTTGACATTCCTGTTGCTCATGTTGTCATTACTACCACTGTTGCTGCTGTCACTGCCGCTACGTCTACTATCGGTGTAGTGGCTGCTGCCTCCACTACCGCCACTACCGTTGCTGCCTCAACTACCATTACTGCCGCTGCTGACGCTGATGTTGTCATTGCCACTGATGCTGCCGCTTCCTCTGCTGCCTCCACTATAGCTGCTGTGGCCGCCACTACCGCGGCTGCTACTACCACTGCTATTGCCGCCACCACTGCTACCTCCATTGCTGTCGCTGCTGCCACTGTTGCCGCTTCTGGCGCCACTGCCGCCACTATCATCACTGCCATCACTACCACCGTTTCCACAACTACCACAGCTACCAATGATGATAATAGGCTTTTACATACCTATAATAGACTAAAACTCTACCCAAAATTTTTGGAGAAACACAAACATATTCAAAGATATATAAAGATAGTTATTATAGACTTGAACAAATAAAAATTACAGTTGAATGTCATATAATTTCAACAAAATTTTAATTAAATAATTTAATATTTTAAAATTAAATTTAATAAAAACAGAAACTATATATGAAAATTTTAAATAAAAAAAATTCATTCAATAACTTATTCTAATACAATATTTTAAATAACTAAAACAAAAAAATAATAAAAAATATATTACATATTATTAATCAATGTATCTACCGACTGTAAATAAAGTATAATCTATCAATGCATTGACGTTGCTTTCTCTCCCACTACTCCTCCGATCACCAACTTTTCCCTAGGAAAATGCTTTCCGAGTCATGGTGCTTAATGTTTGTTGAAATATGTCTTCACTTATACAAGCTTCGTATAGGAAACAATGCAGTACCATATCTGGACGAAATTTAAACCAACAAATCAAATAAAAATAAATAAATAAAATAATGTTTTGATAAATATATATTGTTACAGTAAATATGTACATATATACTAGCATTTCACTCGTACATATATTACTATAGTATATGTACATATAAACTGTAGTATTATGCGTACATATATACTGAGTACATATATATACTCATAATATTTGTACATAAAATACTATTGTAGTATACGTACATATATACCGCATTTGTTGCCATTCTACTACTCTCGCTATCACTGCCACTACTTCCACTACTGCCACTACCACTGCCGGGGCCACGGCCGAGGCCGCTAATGTTACCATTGTCACTGCCAATGCCGCTGTCGCTGCTGCTGATATCATTTCCAATGCCGCTGCGACTGCCACTGTCACTACTACTATTACCGCTGCTACTGCTTCTAATGGTGCCACTACTGCCACTGCTACCACTCCTGCCACAACTACTACTGCCGCCGCTACTATCACTGATGTCGCCTCTGCCACTGCTGCCATTGCTGCCGCTGCTGTCACCGCCACCGCTATTGTCACCGCCACTGCCGCTACTGTCACCGCCACTGCTGCTACCACTTCCACTACCACCACGTCCATCGCTGCCGTCTCTACCATTGCTACCGCTACTGAATATAAGATTTTACATGCATATAATAGGCTAAAACTCTACTCAAGAAATTTAGAGACACAAAAACATATTCACAGATATATAAAAAGAATTATTATAGACATGAACAAACACAAATTAAAGTTGATTGTCATACAGCTTCAACAAAAATCCAAAAGATATCCAACAATTATGTTAGAGATAAAGAGAGTGCAAAAATAAAATGTTTTTAGAATAATATAGATAATATAAGCTAGCCCAGTTTTTGATAAAGCTGGAATTGGTAAATATGAGACCCATGCATTGGAAGGACCGTGGTAATGTCTGAATGCTTGAACTAAGAATTTTCTTTTCTCTCACATAATGTGTACTGCAAAGATTCATAATTTGGTTTATTAGAAAAGCAAAGAATAAAACTAGAATAAAAAAATTGAAACCTGCAAAAAATATCTTAATTATTTACTACACATAGACAAAAATAAATAATAGTTCAGAAATAATTCTCATACTCAATCATCCTCATAATTTGTAGGGAATGCTAGCTTCTCCTATGAGGATTCACAGCTGGATCTCGGAATGCTATCTAATGCACCAATGCCGCTAACTATGACTCCATATAGGACATCTACTATTGCATTGTTTTTTTAATTTTTTTAATTTCTTGCATTTCTTCCATCAAATTAGTTATCTGCTCATCCTTCTTTTTCATTTCGGGCTCCATATCTACAATATGTACATTTGTTTCCAATGCTTGTTGTTCGACCCCCTCATCCACCTTTGTTGAGACAGATGAATTAGAAGCACGACTGCTACAACAAAATGTCACTCCCTTAGAGCCGATTCCATACACTCGCTGCTTCTATCGACCTCCTATTGTCTCCAAATAAATAGGATCAAAGTAAATTGGTTGAAAATCCATAGAACCCTCAACTTGTTGATGAGCAGCTGTCACATGTTACTCCATTAGGTCCTGAGATAAAATAGAGATAAAAACTTTTCTAGATTTACAAAAAATAAAATAAATACTTTGCATTCAAAACAATTTCATAATGTACTATAATTTTATAAAGTCTAATTAATATAACAATTTCTTACTACAATCATCTAAGACTTGTGATGTTAATGTAATTTGTTTTTATTTAATAATCAATTTGTATAACAAAATGTTTTTTCTGTCTTAATATTTTCATGTAAGTGTCGGAAAAGAAATATTAAGAGGCCGGGGATGCAGTAGTAGCACAATAACGGAGGCCCCGCTGTCCGATTAGCGTGCCAAAATTTTTGGAGCAGAGCCTGACCCGTTCCATGATCCGACCTACTACTGTTAAATGAACCGAGATGTTTTTTAATAAAAAATGATTTGTAATTTTATTTTCGGGTGGCTATTTTTGGACCCGTGGAATTGTTCATCATCATCTCTCTCTCTTCTCTCTACGTAATTTTTCACGACTGTTCTCTATGCTGCATACTGTCAGACTTTTCTGTTTGGTTTTAATCTATAATGCATACACATTTTTTGGTGGATGTAGCAAGTCGTACTGAGCGACTAGCGAACCACGTTATTTTCGGTGTTGATTTCTCGTTTTTTTTATTCTGTCGTGGATGCTTGCTGGATTGAGATATATATTGCTTGTTTTCTATGTTTATATTATTTCTGTATCTTAATCTCACTACCATGGAAGCCCAATTTCCCAACAACTTGTTGTCAACATACTAACCATCCCCTTTCTTCACATACATCATCTTAAAAATCTCTTAAAAATTTGGATAACGACACAATTCTCCTGCCTAGGATATATTTTTATTAATTCATAAAAAAACAAATGAAAAAACAAGATTATTTATTCCATTTAGAGATTATAATTATTGGACTATTAGGAGAACCACAAAATATAGATATGTTTAGAAATTTAAATTTGTATCAAATCTCGAGCATGCTCAATCCTCGACTTTGAACCTCTAGTGTGTCGATAGATTTCTGTACCTAGTCTAGCAACCACACTTCGTTGATTTTTGTGGGCAATATCTGATTTTTTATTCATATCTAGCTCCTCCCAATAATTAGGCCCCTCGTGCCAGTCTTCCTCGGATATAAAATCAGGTCTTTCTTTCATTTTATTTAATTTAAGTACAAAATCAGAATACCATTGAGCAGCTTTGATCTCCCATAATGACTTTATCTTTCCATCAAATTTGGGTGGTCAAGTGCACTGATTCTGTAAATAGAAAAATAAAAAAAGAATTAATATTAACAACAAGAACATAATTATTTACTATTTGAATAATAAAAAAATATAAGTTAAGTAATTAGATAATTATTTTTCAATACTTTTATTTTATTATTTTTACCTGAAAGTCTTTAAAATATGACTCCTTTGTCAATTTAGAAACTTTCTTCCAGGAGAAAGCTTTAGCATCAGCCATTTTCTTGAAAGCCTTTGTAATTATAGTCGAACACTTGTGAGATGGAATAGAACTGTATAAATAAAAAATAACATAGAAAACAATAAAATCATAACAATATAAAAAAACCACTGATAGTAACAAAAAAAAATATTTCAATTCATTTTTACATATGTCTTTTACCGCTCATCCACATAATCAATTTCTAACTTTACACTGACTACAGAGGAAGGCACAACATTTGATGATATCATTGGTATGTAAATGGGGAAATAATCATTATAAATTGTGGTGTAGAAGATTGAGATGGATCAAAAGTATGAGCAGGAAGCACAATCGGTGGTGGGCTTACATCTGATAATGGTGTTAGTATAGGTCTCAATGATGGTAATGGTGATAGAAATAGAGATGGTCATTGTGATGTTGAAGTCAGGATATGGTGGCTATGAGCTGGTGCTGATTCTGGCACATTATGTAACATACCAGTTGAATTTGGTTCATTTCTTTGTCCACGTCCAGCTCCACCACGACCACGTCCTTTAGGTGCCATTTACTGTACAAAATAAAACAAAGAACAAAAAATAGAAAAATAATGAACAAGCATGCATTTTCGAATAAAACACACCAATAGATTTCAATACAATATAAAACATCTTTGACAGTTTAAATTTTTGATAAAATTATAACAATTTAATTATCTGCATCACTGTCATCCTCTAATGGATATTCTAATATTTTGTCTGATTCTGAAAGAAGTTCGAACTCATCTTCAGATAAAAATTGATCATGTTCAATTTCTATTGTGCCACCATTTGAGTCACATAAATTTTCTGGATCTTCATCTACATTCAAAAGTTCGATATTATTTATGCCATCTTTTTGAAATGCTGGTGCAATTTCTACATGTGCACTTCTTTGTTGTGATGGTGATACTTCAAATTTTGATCGTGCTTTGATCTTGCAAATCGCCCACCAATCTTTCTTTTCACGAGATAAACTTGGATATGTACAATAATATACTTGAGTTGCTTGAACTGCCATAATAAATGGTTCATTTTGATTATATCTGTGTTTATGGTTAATATCCACTAGCTTATAATCCGAATGAATCTGTGTGCCCACATTTGGTGTAGGATCAAACCACTCGCACTTAAATAATACAATCCTATTATTTTCAAGTCCAGGATACTCCAACTCAATAACTTCTTTGAGTTGACCATAATAATCAATCTCATCTGCACTATATCCTATGCCTTTAATGCATACACCACTCTTCATTGTTATTTTTAGAAGAACCATGCCCGATTGTGTGAAATTTATATCCATTAACAAAATACCCATGATAGGTTGTCTCATATCAAAATGGGCCTTTACTTAGATTCTGAATAAAAATATTTGAATCTCCATTTGAAGGATCAATTACTTGTGACATTAATTATAAAAATTGATATTAACAAATAAAAGATAAAAATAAATTAAATATTTCAAATTTTAAAACTTAATAATTCTCACATAATTTTAGAACCAATTCGCAAATTTAGTTTCTATCATATAATCGACATCATTGCTGAAAATTGCTCGTTGCCTATATTTTAACTGCTCGACATAAATACTACACAAATATAAAAAAGAGAAAGAATAAATATATATATCAATTTTTAATAATTCCTATTAAAGATAAAATTATATTATGATTAAACCTGCAACCATTTTGTGTATACATACTCAATGTATGGTCCAACCTCTTCACAATTAAGTAAAAATAACTTCGGGTTGCTTTGTACTCTTCATCTGTCATACAACTTTCATTGCTCTTCCAAATGCTCTTCTAGGGTGCTTGAAGATAGATAATTTATCCACAGAATCATCTTCTACTATCACATGACCTTTATAATTCTGCGGCAGATTTCTATTCTTTGTATTAACATGATCATCAAAATAATAAGAACAAAATGATGATGCTTCTTCTACTAAATATGTATTGCAAATTGAAGCTTCAAATTTTGTCTTGTTTCTAAGATTCAATTTCAACTTACAAACATACCTACAACCACAATGTTAGGTTTCAATTTGATTAAATTACAATATTACTTAAAGTACGAAATAATAAAACATAGGAAATTATATGTAATTACCTTTCAAAAGGATACATCCACCTGAATTGCACTAGCCCTACAATCCTTTCTTCACATGACAAATTGACTGGAAAATGCTCTATTGAGTCAAAAAAAAACTCGGTGGGAATGTCCGTTCAAGCTTACAAATAATAAGTAGAATGTCATTCTCCAGCCTCATCATGTCATTATTTTGATTGTGGTTGTAGTTAGCTACTTGAAAAACAAACTTAGTTGTATAAGGACCTTCCATTCACTTAGTGGAAGTAATTCACAGAATGCAATTAGTATTAATCTCTGCACAAATACATGACTGTCATGACTTTTCATTCCAAATAACTTAAGATTGTTCATATCCACACATCTACTCATATTTGACACATATCCATCAGGGAATTTCAAAATTTTAACCCATTCACACAAGATCTATTTGCTTTCTTATCAATTGTGTAGCAAGCTTTAGGAAATTTTCTTACTTCCTAATTAAGTTTCAATTTAGTATGCCAATAGTAATCATCCAGCTCTTGTCTTGATTTTAAATTGTCTTTTGCCTTTCCGTCTACATTAATGATAGTGTTGAAAACATTGTCAAAAATATTTTTTTAATATGCATTACATCTAAGTCATGATGAATTAAATTGGACTTCAAATAGGGAAAGTCTCAAAAAATACTACATTTCCTTCAGCCAAATAATTTGCCTATTGCTCCATTACTTCTAGTAGCATCCATTTCAGTTACCTTCTTCAAACCAAAACTATGAATCTCTATAATAATTTCATCTCCTGAACGAACCACTGGTGCAAGTATCATTATTGTTTTTATTTTTTGAAATGTAGTTCTTTTTCTTTGAAATGAATGATTCGTAAATAGAAACTTACGATGGTTATCAAACCATGACTATTCATCACTAAATTTAAGGGTAAATGCATCATACTTTGTCAAGAAATACGGGCATGCGAATCATCATGTAGTATTCCAGCTAGACAACATTGAATATGCATGAAAGTCACTTACCGTCCACATAAGGGCTGCCCACATAATGAAATTTTGCTTCTTTGAGATATCATATGTATTCATGACAACATAAATGATTTAACTCTGTAATAAAAGACTGTAAGAAAACATCCAGTGTGTCTTTTGAATTTTTTGGCCTTTGAACCAATATTTACAAAAACATATATTGCTCCTTCATACACAACCATGGAGGAAAGTTATAAGGTGTCACTATCACTGGCAATGTTGAATACTATTGTCCAGATTGCCCAAATGGCTGAAATCCATCAGTGTATAGACCCAATGTCACATTTCGACTTTCTACAGCAAAATATTGATGTATATAATTAAAATGCTTCCAAGCAGGTAAATCTTATGGATGACAAAGTAGCCATTCTTCAATCTAATGCTCGGAATGCTACCTCATATCATTTGTTGTAGCATTTGATACATATAGTCTCTGTAATCGAGGAATTATTGGAAAATAATACATCTTCTTAAAGACAACCTTCACTTTTTTTTGCGTATCTACAACACGAGGTGCCTTCCAAAATCGAGATTGGTCACAAAACTTATAGCTAATTAAATCACTATCACCGCTCAAATATAACATGCATCCATTTAAACAACAATCAATTTTTTCCACTTGTAGACCAATTCCTCGAAGTAACTTCTTAGTGTTGTAAAAGTTGTTAGTGATCAAATTATTATCCGGAATAATCTCCTTCATCAGTTCTGTCACCTGATCAAATAATTTTTTAGACATATGATTTTCTGACTTAATGCTCATTAGTCGAGCCACAAGTGACAATTTTGAATGTGTTTTACAACTAGGCTACAACTCTTTATTTGCAATTTTAAGCATTTCATATAATTTTTGAGCTTTCGGATTAGGTTGTTCATCCATGTAATCCATATTGAAGTCAGCACCAGCAGCTTCCGTGATCATTCTATGGTATGTGTTTTATGATTCTTCACCACAAGAAAATGATTCAATGCCCTCATTTTGTTCAATATTCAAAGCCATTGTACTTTCCCCATGATAAATCCAAACAAAATAATTTGGAACAAAGCCATATTTTTCCAATTGATATATTATAGTGTTTGCATCATGAAAAGGGATATTCTGATACTTTTGATGATTACATGGACACTTAATTTTTTCTCCATCCATCAATCTCGATTGAATACATGCAACATTGATTAAAGTTTCAAGCCTAGTAAAAAATCTTTATTCAAAAAATCCATTAATAACCCTTCTGTACATCCACTAATGATCTGAGCTCATCTTGCCATGTTTTATTTACAAAAAATAATGAACAATCAGTATTATAAATAAAGCATTCTATTACTTCAAAATATACAAATAATAAAATAAAATTACTTATAGATTAATATTTAAAATTTAAATATCATGAATATTGAGGCAATGCATCTGCAGAATCTACATTAATAGATAGCATAAATTTAGTATGATAAATATTAATAGATATCATAGTTTACTAGATAAAGGGTGCAAAGTATGATAATGCACAATAAATGAAAGCAAAAAAAAGACATTTAATGTTTGGAGGAGAGGGAGAGAGAGAGAGAGAGAGAGATAAGGTGGGGGGAGAAAGAGGGGCAGAAAAATGGGGAGAAGGCGGGAATGAGAGAAAGAGGGGAGAGAGAGGAGGGAGGGAGAGGGGGAGAGAAATTGTTAAAGGAAGAGAGAGGGAACGAGATAGAGAGGAAGAGAGAGGGAGAGAGAGGGAGAGAGAGGGAGAGAGAATAAACAATAAAGGAGAGCGAGAAAGAAAATAACAAGAAAGAGAGTGTGACACAAAAAGAAAAAGAGGAATAGAGTGACAATAAGAATTAGAGAGGGAGAGAAAGAGTCACATAGAGAGTTCAGTGTTAGAATGAAAAATTATATAAAAGAAAATAAAATTTCTTCAGTATAAACCTATCAAATATTACATCTTTTGTCATATATAAGTTCATATTTGAGCCTGAAGCCTAAGGTCTAGGATTAGGTAAGAGTACGACCCTTATTTGTATTATACCAAATATGAGCCTAATCAATAGACACTCTCATTCTACGTGCTTACATATTGTTGATATTATATCTTATGCCATTTAATTTCAAATTAGTTCAACATATTAATATTATCCCATATATAATTATATGTGAGGATACATATAGTAAATGTAGTTATAAATAGTTACATATAGTTAAACATATAATTATATATAAATATATGCATACAAGTAGTTATAAGTAAATATAAATAAATGTATACAAAGTTATAAATTATTATATATATTTACAAATATGTATACCTATATGTATACATAATTAAAAATAAAGTTATATTTATTTATATAGAATTATTTATAGTTATAAGAATATTTATATATAGTTATACACATATAGTTAAATAATGTGTTGTATGTTTTTATATATATAATTATAAATAGTGTTACATGTAGTTATATATATAGTTACACGTATAGTTAAACTTGTATTTATACATGTATGTATATATATTCTTTCATATAAATTCAAATATCTATACATATAGTTATGTATAGGTATGGATATACAAAAATATATTTTTAATACTAATATATAAAAATGTATATTAAATATATGTTGTTTATTATATATTTAAATAATAGTTATACATTAATAATATAAAATTATGTATAGTTATATGTTATTATACATATAATATATATAGTTATAAAAAATTATATATCATTAAACATTTAGTTATATATATATATATTCATATGAGTAGTTATATTATGTTATACATAAATATATACAAAGTTATAAACAAGTATATAGATTTACATATATGTATACATATATGTATAAATAGTTAAAAACATAGTTATATTTAATTATATAAAGTTTTATTTAGTTTTACAATTTTTTATATATAGTTATATACATATAATTAAATTTGATGTTGTATGTTATTATACATGTAATTATAAATAAAGTTACATGTGATTATACATATAGTTACACGCATAGTTAAACTTATATTTATACATGTATGTATATATATATTTGTTCATATAATTTCATATATTTATACACATAGTTATGTATAGGTATAGATATACTAAATACATTTTTGAATACTAATATATACAAATGTATATTAAATATTAGTTGTAAATTATATATTTAAATATAATAATGTATAAAGCTTTTATAGTAATACATATAATAAGATACAATTATGTATAGTTATTTGTTATTATACATATAGTATATATAACTATAAATATTTTTATATAGTTAAACATATAGGTATATATAAACATATTCATACAAATAGTTATACATAAATATATAAAGTTATAAATAAATATATAGATTTACATATATGTATACATACTTATAAATATAGTTATATTTAATTATATAGAGTGTTATAAAGTTATACAATTATTTATATATAGTTATATAACTATTTATATATAGGCATACAACTTTAACAAATATCTAAAATATGGCCAGCAATGATATTTAGAGAGAGAGAAAAAATACTATATTTTTACAATTTTCCACATGAGTAGGAAGTTACTTTGAATGGCCATTTACTAATGCTTCTATAGCGAAGAGATGTTCTGCTAAATCATCATAAATTTTTTACATATATCTGCATGTCCATATATATATATATATTGATAAAAAATATAAAGATTAATACTTATCGAGTATTCCCATAAAAAATAAAACAACTTAAGTAAATAAATAAAGACTCACAAATAATTTAATATTAAGAATAAAAGATATAAAATGACATTATTATTTATTAAAAAAAATAAAAATTCACTTATAAATACAAAAAGAAACTATAACTACTTTTAATCTATATGAATCATCTCATCCTAGTATCTCAAGATAAAAAAAATATAAAAATACAATATAATTCTCAATAGTTTTGAAATTTTTATTTTTATTTACAACTTATTAATGTTCTTTATAATTCATTTTGTTGTATTATCATGATATGTTATTATTTTTTTTATTATATTGTATTGATGTTATTGAAATTACAATATTTATATTTATTGTATTAAGATATAAAATAATATTTAATAATATTTGTTATGGACTAAAAATTAATTAGTAAATATGTTTATATCATATTAAACTATAAAAGAGTACTCACTAAAAGAGTACACACATATTTTCGCTAGTACTATTAATTAATGTTTCATTAATGATATATACATTTCCATAATACTTCTCATATTTTCTTATATTCTTTGTTACTATTTATTAAAAGATATATCTGCCACAAAATTTGTGAAACATGAAACTTAGATTCAAGCTTATAGGTTACAACTAAAAGTTATGGTACTCAACTAATAACTACAACGTTCAACTAACAATCACTACTCATATATATTAGTTTTTTAAATTGTTTAAAATAAACATATTGTAGAACAGAAAAAGTACCATGTGTTAAAAGATGATGTTATTAACACGGCACGATAAAGGGTGTTGTGACGAATGTTGTCGTAAGAAGAATACTCTTGTATGGCATGAAATTCATCAATGTTACACAGATACCCATGCTCTTCATAATCCACAGCTGTTAATGGTATAAATTATAGTTATTATAAATTTGATAGAAGTTGAATTGTTAGAGTAATAATAAACTACATTGATATACTTAAAATAATATATCAGAGTTGATAAAACATTATTTATTAGAAAAAAATCTATTGTGTTGCATGACATTGTGGGGATTATAAACATTAACAATTTCTATATATTTTTAATAGTTTTATATCCTCTATCTAAATCAAAAATGTTATAGATTTAAAATATTATACTTTTTTTATCTACCTACCCTTCTCCCAAATCAACCCAAAATCATCAATCCCTTACTATTCCCCAGCTAATCCCTTATAATTTAGCTAGAGATTGATTCCTAGCTAAAATTCACTAGCTAAATCGATATTTTCTTGTAGTGATAGGATATATATCAAAATATTATAATATAACAAGAGGCAAAAATAGTATCAAATATTATTGAAATCATTGAGAAGGTATCAATCATATTGATGATATCATACATATTCAAGAACTTTATCAAATTATATCAAATATAATCTATTTCTATAAAAGAGTCTATGTTATTTAAAAAAAAATATTAGTTGTCTTTGAATCAATATCATCAGATAATATTGAAAAGCATAGTATATTGTTAAATATTATTATACATCTTCTAAAAATATTATTCTATTAAATAAGCATGTTTGATAACTGATTTGTTTTGACTCTCTTTGGTACACATTGAGTATTGTCGAATATTATTAAGAAGAAAAAACACAAACAACATGGAAAATCTAACTTATGGATAAGTATTGAAATTTGCTAAGTATCATCTAATATCTTTATAAATCTCAGAATTATTAATATTGGGTATACATTAATCAAAATATAATCATTGTTTAAACAAACTTTTCACATAATTATAAATATTAAGAAAAATTATAAGAAAATCCATTGATAGACATTAAAAATCATTTAGTTTCATGAAGAAATTATTTGTGATGATTATTTAAGAAAATAGAGTGTGCCTCATGGTATAAAAAGGGAGAAATTGTGATTAGGGTCTTGTAAAATATATATATATATAATATGTGTGAGTAAGTGTGTGTGTGTGTGTGTAGGAAGCTCGGATATTCATAACTAGTATTGAAATATGACCCAATCCCAAAACTAATAGGGTTTATTATGGTGATTTCAAATTTATAATAATAACGTATAAATAGTTTTTTTATTTTTATGAACCTTTACTATTTTAGAGTGGAATTAAATAAATAGTGCATATGTATACACAAAAGTTGCCCACATTGATGATGAAAAGTAGAGGTCGGCCAACATAATTTTATAGTATATTCATAGATGTAATGCATAGTGTACACCACGCAGCATCACAAATAAATATACCTAGATACACATTTCTAAAATCAAATACAACATAATACAAAACATAAATCATAAAAATCATATCTTGATTTAACCATTCATATGCGAAGTAAATTAAAATAGAAAATACCTGGATTACTCAAGTATTTTTCAGAAGAAATTAGAGCAAAAACAATGCTACATACTAAGTACATCGTGAGCAATATCGCATGCTCCACATTGAGCACATCTCGAGTAAAAAACATTAGCAACACTATATATACATTCATTGAGTTTTTCATCAATTTTAATTTTGTATAAATCTAAATACTAATTCTAGTATATATATATATATATATAGTGTTGTATATATATAATCATTGTCACATGTTACATCATATATATATATATATATATATATATATATATATATATTATAAATTTAAAATATATATATATACATACTATTGTAATATATTATAGCAGCAACATGTTACCATCGGTATGTGTGTGTGTGTGTGTGTGTTAGAAGTAGTAATATGTTATATGTATATGGATGATAATAAATAGGCATTCATCAATGATGCAGATTACTATCCAGTAATCAACAGTACACCATATGAAGATGATCTCAAAATAAGTTGTATGATATAGGTATTAATACAATCAATAAAAAAGAAGATAAACTATTATACTAATAGATTCTTGTAAGTCTTTCTATTATGCCTAGTCGCAATTAATTTCAAACAAAACATAGCCTATTTATTCATAAATTGAGATTCAAGGTATTTAGAGTGAGGAGGGTATAATGAGAAATAAATGATGTCATACCCAATACATAGTATCATTACAAATTAATGGCATGCTATTCACCTTAATACTTGATTATGATCAGAAATATATCAACTCTTGGTTGGAGAATTTATATCAATCACCTCAATCATGGATTGACCAATCAATTGTAATGTTGCACGTGCAAACTCGCTTAGGATACCCATCATTTACTAATTTCTACATGTGTACTTTCTATTTATGTTGTCGATGTTAATATAAGTCTAACTAGTGCAAACTCTAAAAACAACATTCATCTATAATTTTTGACTTTTGGCAATGTTATGTATTAACTACTTTTCCTTATGTTTCATTAGAAAGTTACATGCCCAATGATGATGTTAAATACAGAGTTAAGAATTGAAGGACTCAACCAAATTATTTTTTGTTTTATCTCATATTTTTTTTTGGAAACTCAGACATTGCTCAGTATTTTGGCTCATGTGTCATAACCCATGTTATTAGATTTTTCTTAACTTTTATTAGTTCTTCCAATGACAAATTATAACCATTATTCAACCTAATAAATACAAGACTATCAATGGATTAGTATTCTAGTTCATGAGTATTATATTTAACAAAAATACTAATAAAATATTAATTTAAGTGCCAATAGTAATAAACAAAATTTTTTAGACCAATTAATCGAGGAATGATATGAATAAGTGTTGGGTGCCTATTGATATAATGATGATATGTGCCTATTAGATATAATGATGATATCTTTTTCACCGACAACCCTTTTTATATTTTCTAAAAACAAAGTCAATCATTATAATTTTTTGAGCTTTTCACACATAATACTAAAGGGAAACATATAATTATTAGCTTCATATGAGATTCTAGGTAAAATGGTCTCACCATAAAAGTCAATCATATGCACCATTTTGATAGTTATATTAGGCCAACAACCCTTAGATATATATAGAATATACATCAAAAAGTTCCTCGAATTGACAAGTAAATGAATGGGCCAACTCAACAATAGTTGTTGTGTATGTTTTAACAACTCAACCAGTAGTAATATATAATAATTGCATTGAGAGTTCAAATATACACTCCATCAACTTCTCTTTCGCATGTCATAATTAATTATAGGATAAGCATAAGTATAAGCAGAACACAAAATCTGATCAATTCTGTACATGTTTGTTCAGGTTGATACTCAAGAATTATCTAATGAACTTATTAAAGAGAACAAATGCCATATTAGTTAGACTCTAGACTCGGATTAAGCTAGAACTTCCTAACTAAAGATATTAGATATTCAATATTATGAAAAAAATAGAATATAAATGCTTACACTTCCATTAAACAATCCAGGATAATCGATGAAGAATAAATGTATAAACGTACCTCAAATCAATATAAAATTAAAACTTAAACCTCGAATTAATTTTAGTTGTATCAACGTCGATAAATAGATGGAATACAGAGGACTTTGGTTCACTTGTTAGAGATGCTTCGAAAGATAGATGAAATGCAGAGGACTTCGATTCACGTGTTAGAGATGCGTCGAGGGATAGATGGAATGTGGAGGACTTTGGTTCACTTGTTAGAGTCTTAGAGATGTGTCGAGTTGATAGATAGAATGTATATTTTAGAAAAATATTTATATTTTTAAATATTAAAACATTAAATAACTTACAATTTTTAATAAAACAAATAACTTACAATTTTTTATTATAATATTAATCAAACTATAAATATATAAACAATAAAAAAATAAGTTTTGCATTAAAAAAAATATCAAATATGTACGAAATTAACAAACTTCATAAAATAAGACATGAATGAAAAGATGATTTGCCTTATAGCAACTCGCCTAAATGTTATAATATACTCTAAATGTTAAAAAATCTAAAAAATTTATATTTTATGGCTATAAATTTTTAAGAATTCATATTAATTTTTACGAAGATAATATGAAATAATTTTAAACGCATAAAATTTCAAATTATTTAATATAATTAATAATTTTTAAAATACAAAAAATTACTTAAAGTGAGAAGATAATTAAAAAAAATAATATTTATTATTTTAATAAAAACTTAATGTTTAAAGCTAATTGTAAAAATATTACTCAAATCTTTAAATTTTATAAATTTAAGTAGGATTAAACATCTATATATTTATTTATAATTATTATTTTATTTTATTTTTACTTTATTGAAAAAATTATAATTTTATTATATTACAAGATTTTCAAGATATGTATTATTTATTATTTTAAATGTTTTCTATAATTATAAAATTTTTTTAATACTTATAATAATATTAATATTTAGTAGTTTATTCGTCAATTCAGATATTTTTGAAAATTTTCTATTTTTTCATACATTAACTTAATTTAGATTTAAATTAGTATACATTATAATGTATGTTAATTTAATTTTTAAATTATCAAAGAAAAATTTATACTTATGAAATTAATTATTTAATGTTACTTTAATTTAAATTATTTAGCTTCTTAAATAAAAATTTTCGAAAATTTTTTTGTATAAATTTTTAAAAAATAAATATATCATAAAAATAGTTATTTTAGTTCTAATTAATATATATATATTTTTGTATTTTTATATAAATTAAATTAATTATTTATTATATCAATTTTTTTTATTTTATGAGGAGAATGTGTGTTTCAATGGTTGCTTATCTATAGACCAATAACATAAATTTAATAAAACAAAATTAAATAAAATTGTAATAGAAATAATAAATAAAAAAAATTATATAATTAAATAATGGCTAGGGAAATACCGTGACTAAATTCATAGCTAAATTATGGTTTTTATAAGCTAGGGAAAATTCATCGCTATGTTACAAATTTTATTAGTTCGAGAAAATCTATCGCTAAATTCATCGTTAAATTACAAATTTTATTAGCTAGGAAAATTCCGTTCCTAAATCCGTCACAAAATTAAGGATTTTATTTTCTACTGAAATTCCTTCACTAAATCCGTCACTAATTTATGAATTTTATTAGATAGGGATATTCACTTGCTAAAACCATAGCTAAATCATGGATTTTATTAGCAAAGAAAAATCCGTCGCTAAATCATGGATTTTATTTGCAAGCGAAATTCTGTCACTAATTTCATCGTTAAATCATGGATTATTATATAGAAATGGAAAATCCATCGCTAAATCCATTACTAAATCATCGATTTTATTAGCAAGAAAAAATCCGTCGCTAAATTCATAGTTAAATCATGGATTTTATTAGCAATGGAAAATTTGTCGCTAATTCCGTCGCTAAATCATATATTTTATTAGCAAGGGAAAATCTGTTGATAATTCCATCTCTAAATCATGGATTTTATTAGCAAGGAAAAATTTGTCGCTAATTCCGTCGCTAAATCAAGGATTTTATTAACAAGGAAAAATCTATCGCTATTTTTGTCACTAAATTATTGATTTTATTAGCAAGGGAAAATCCGTCGCTAAAAATTAGCAAGGGAAAACCCGTCACTAATTTTAGGCTTTTATTAGCGAGAGATATTCTGTCATAATATCCTTCACAAAATCCCCACTTGTCTTTAGTGGAAGTTACAAAAATTTTCCATTGATGATCCGTCGCTAAATCCATTTATAAAATCTCCACTTGTTTTGAGCAGAATTTACGAAAATTTTCTGTCGCTAAATAACCCACTTTTTTTGAACGGAATTTTAGAATAATTTTCTCTTGCTAATCCGTTGCTATTTTTTTTCAAACAAAAATTATAAATCCCTTGCTATTTCCTAGATTATCTCTTACAATTCAGCTAGGGATTGATCCCTAGCTGAAATTCCCTCACTAAATTAATATTTTCTGGTAGTGAAATAGCCTGATAAAAAGATAATTTGAAAGAAAGAAAGAAAGATAGATAGATAGATAGATAGATAGATAGACAAATAAATATATAGAAAGATAGATGAATAAACAAATAGGTGAATAAGTAGATATGTAGAAAAATAGATATATAGATAGATAGACCAATAGTTATATAGACAAATTTATACATAGCCAGATAGATATATTGATAGATAAATTGTTATATAAATACAAAGAAAGAGAGAAAGAATGATAGAAAAATAAATAGATAGACTACTTATCTAATTGATATTGAGAGACTTAGATAGTTATATAGTTAAACAAATAGATATATAGACAAATAGATAGAGAAAAAGATAAAAGCTATATAGATAGTAAAATAGATACATAGATAGATAGACAAATATAATGATAGACATATAGACAGACAGATAGATAAAGATATAGATAGATAGGTACATAGACAAATAGACTGATAGCATGATGTAAATATAGATAGATAGATAGACAAACAAGTAGAAAATAGAAAATAGAAAATAGATAGATAATAAAATAGGTAGAGAGGTATATAAAAAGATTGATTTATAAATATAAAAATAATTAGATAGATAGATAGAAAGAATAGTAAGACTGATATATAGATAGATAAATAAATAGATAGACTGATAGACGAATAGTTTGATTGATTGTTAAATAGTTAGATAGGTAGGAAAATAGATATATCAACAAATAGCTAGATAAACAAATAGAAAAATAGACAAAGATACAAATAGATATAGATAGGTAGATAGATAGAAAGGCAGATAGATAGACAGATTGATAGAAAGATAGATAGATAGATAAACAGATAGATAGACAGATATACTAAAAGTCTGATTGATATTTAGAGACTTAGAAAGTTAGATACTTAGACAAATTATTATAAATAAAAATAGATAGAGAGAAAGATAGATAGCTATATAGATAGGCAATTAGATAGATATAAAAATTTATTTATAGACATATAGATTAATAAATAGATAGATAGATAGTTAGATAGACAAATATAATTATAGAAAGATGAAGAGATAGATAGAAAGATAGATAGATAGACAAATAGAAAATAGAAAGATAGATAGATAAACAAATAGGCAGATAGCTAGATGGGTAGAAAGACAGATATACAGATAGACAATAGTTAGAAAGATAGATTGATAGATAGACAGATAGATAAATAGGAATATAGATATATAGATAGATATAAAGATAAACAATTAAAGTAGACTAATAGTTTGATTGATAGTTAATTAGTTAGATAGTTAAGAAAATAGATATATAGATAAATAGATAGATTGACAAATAGAAAAATAGACAAATAGACAAATACACAAATAGATAGAGAGATAGGTAGACAGATAGATAGGTATACAGATAGACAAACAGACAGACATAAATAGATAGATATATAGATATATAAATAGAGAGATATATAGACTAAGTGATAAAATGATAAATATAGAGAAAATTAGATAGTTAGAAAGTTAGATAGAAAGAAAGATATAGAGTTAGACAATTACAAAGATATTCAAATAGATAATTAGACATTCAGACAAATAGATAGATATACAAATAGAAAAATAGATTGATAGATAGATAGACATGAATATAGATAGATAGATAGATAAATAGATAGACAAAATGATAAATAGAGAGAGAAATACATAGATAGATAGTCTGAAAGTTAAATAAATAGACAGACAGATAGATACATAGATATATAGATAGATAGTTAGATAGAAAGATAAATAGGTAGATAGACAAATAGAAAAATAGAATTATATACAGATAGATAGATAGATATATAGATAGATAGATATATAGATTGAGTGATAAAATGATAAGTAGATAGAAAATTAGATAGTCAGAAAGTTAGACAGATAGAAAGATATTGAGTTAAACAATTACAAAGATATTCAAATAGATAATTACACATTCAGACAAATAGATAGATATACAAATAGAAAAATAAATAGATAGATAGATAGACCTGAAGATAGATAGATATATCAATAATTAGATATACAGATAGATAAATAGATAGACAAAAGGACAAATAAAGATAGAAATTCATAGATTGATAGTCTGAAAGTTATATATATATATACAGATAGATAGATAGATAGATACATAGATAGATAGATAGATAGTTAGTTAGTTAGATAGAAAGATAGATAGGTAGATAGATAGAAAAATAAACTTATAGACAGATAGATAGATTAGTAGATAGGCAGATAAAAACATAGACAAATAGTTAGATAGATAGAGATACAGATAAACTACTAGGTAGATAGACAAATAGATATTTAGATAGATAGATATTCATATAGAGGTATAAATAGATTATTAGATACATAGATAGATAGTCAAATAAATAGATAAATAGAAAGATATATAGATAGATAGATAGATGTACATAAAGATAAAAAGGAAAATAGATAAATATATAGGAATGTAGATATATATATATATATACTAATAAAAAAATTGATAAAAAGATAAAATTTAGATAGATATGAAAATAGATAGATAGATATATAGATAGATAGATAGATTGACTAATAGAGAAATAGATAAAAAGATATATATTTAGATAGATAGATAGACAAATAGATAAAAAGATAGACTGATTGACAAATATATAGAAAGATATATATTTAGATAGACATAAATATAAAGATAAATAGATAGACAGATAGATAGACAGATAAATAGACAAATAGATAGAAAGATATATATTTAGATAGACATAAATATAAAGATAAATAGATAGACAGATAGATAGACAGATAGATAGACAGATAGATAGACAGATAGATAGACAGATAGATAAACACATTAATATATAAATAGATAAACAGATAAATATATAGATAATATATTGAAAGATGACACAAAAAAACAGACTAATTCATTGTTGATAAAAATACAAGTAGACAGATAGCTAGAAAGTTGGATAGATAGATAGATAGGCATTTACATAAATAGAAAGAGTGATATATAGACAAATAGATAGAAAGATAGACAAATAGATAGATAGACTTATACACATAAACATATAGATATACAGTTAGATAGACATATAGATATAGATAGATAAAGAAATAGACAAATATATAGACAAACTGACATAGAAGGATAGATAGATAGATAGACATATACTTAAAAAGATAGTTAGATAGATATATAGATAGATATATATCCATAAAAATATATAGACAAATACACACATAAACAGATAGATTAATTGATTTTTGACAAATAGACAATTAAATTGATAGCTAGAAATATGGATAGGTAGTTAGATAGACATATAGATAGCTAAAAAGATGGAAAGATAGATATATGGACTTATAGATAGATAGAAAGATTGATAGAGATACAAATATAAAGAAGAAAGATAGATAGATAGACATATAGTCATATACACATAAGTAAATAGTTAGCAAGACATATAGATATATAGGCAAAAAAATATCAGATAGATAGACACATAGAAGAATAGATAGATAAATAAATAGCTAGATAGACAGATACATTGATAGTTTGATATATAGATAGATTGAGATTTTGATAGATAGGTAGATAGATATGTATACAGAAATCTAAATTGATAGATACATAGATAGAAAGATAAATAGATATAATTTCAAATATATAGATATACTGATAGATAGTTTGACAAATATATAGAAATATTGATAAAAAGTTAGAAAGATTGATAGATTTCCAGATACATAGAAAGATAGAAAAATACATAGACATAAATATAGACAGATATACAGACTGATAGATAGACATATAGACAGACATATAGACAGACATATAGATAGACAGATACACAGATAGACAGACTGATTGATTGATTGACAAATAAATATATAGATAGATTATAGATTAAATAGATAGATTGGTTGATTCATTGATAGATTAGTAGACATATTGATAGATAGATTTATAGAAAGATTGATATATAGATTGATAGATAGATTGAAATACAGATTGATAGATAGATAGATATATAGATAGATTTTTAGATAGATAGATAGCTAGCCAACTAGATAGATGGATAGAAAGATATATTATGAGAAATTGATAGATAAATAGATAACTAGATAGATTGTATATATATATATACATACATAGATACGGATAGATAGATAGATAGATATATAGACAATTAGATAGTTAGATAGATAAATAGAAATATTGACAAATAGATAGACAAATTGATATACAGATTGATAGAAAGATTGAAAGATTGATCGATATACAGATTGATAGAAATATTGAAAGATAGATTAATATACAGATAGATAGATAAATGATATAGAGATTGAAAGATAGATAGAAAGAGAAATAGATAGTCAAATAAATAAATTGAATGATATATAGACAAAAAGATAGACATATAGACATACATATAGGTATACAGATATATAGACAACTAGATAGACATTTAAATCAATAGATAGATAGAAATATATATAGATATATTGATAGATAGATAGATAAACAGAAAGATATATAAATTGATATATAGAAAGACAAATATATAGATGGATAGACAAACAGATAGATAGCTATATATACAAAAAGATAGATAAATAAATAGATAGATAGACAGATAGATAGACAGATAGACAGAAAAATAGGTAGACATACATACAGATAGATAGATAGACAGATAGATGGATAGATAGACACACAAATAGACAGACAGATAGATAGATAGATAGAATGATATATAGACATTCATATAGATAGAATGATATATATAGACATATTGACAGATATTTATACAAACAGACTGACAGACTAACTGATAGATGGATAGATATATAGACTAATAAATAGATATATAGATAGATAGACAGATAGATATACATATAGATAGACAGATATATAAATAGATAGATAGATATATATATATATATATATATATTGTTAAACAAATTGATTGATAGATAGATAGACAAATAGATACAAAAATATATAGATATATATATATACAGATAGATATACAAATACTTAGATAGATAGATATATAGATATAAAACAAATTGATAGACAAATAGATAGATGGATAAATAGATATATAGATATATAAACATATAGATATATAGACAGACAGATAGATAGATAGACAGACAAACAGATAGATAGATAGATAGACTATTATATTGACAAATAGATAGAAAGATACACAAATAGATTAATTAACATATACAAAAATAATCAGATAAACATATAGACATACAAATAAATAAATAGATAGATGATAGATTTATAGATAGAGAGATAGATAGATGATAGATAGACACATAGATATATAGATAGATAGATATATAGACAAATAGAAAGATTGTTAGACACACAAACTAAGAGACAGATAGATACACATATTGATTGATAAACAGATAGAGAGATAATAGAAAACTGTTAGACACACAGACTAAGAGACAGACAGATACACATATAGATTGATAAACAGATAGACAGATAGACACTTTGATTTAGTATATATAAATAGACTGATAGACATACAGATAGATAGAAATATTTATAGATAGATATAAAAAAATAGATAGATAGATAGATAGATAGTCAAAATGATCGATAGATATATAGACAAACATATAGATAGATAGATAGACATATTGATCGATAATTTTGATAGACATATTGATAGATAGATTGTTAGATAGATCGATAGATAGTCTATTGAGAGATTCATAGATAGATATATTGATTGATTGATTCATAGATAGATATAAAGATAGATAGAATTATAGATAGATAAATATATAAATAGATAGAATTGTAGATAGATAGATATAGAAATAGATAGGTATATTAATAGATTGATAGTTAGATAGACACATAGACAAATAGAGATATAGATAGATAGATCAATAAACAATAGACAGATAAATATACATATATAGACAGTTAGAAAGATAGATAGATAGATATATAAATAGATAAATATATAGATAAATAGACAAATAGATCGACAAATATATAGAAGATATTTATACAAATATATAGACAGATAGAGATAGACAAATACTTAGATAGATAGATAGATTGATTGATTGATTGATTGATAGATACACAGATAGATAGATAGATAGATAAATAGAAAGATAAATATTTTGATTGATAGATATATAGACCGATATATAGACAAATAGATCGTTTGATAGATAGATATTAGATAGATAGAAAAGAGATAGACATATAAATGACAAAATTTATTGATAGATAGAATGACAGATAGACATAATGATCAAAAAAAATGTGTGAAGAAAGTATTGTATTTTTACCTTCAACTACAAATATGAAGGTAGTGGTGCTTTGTTCAATTAATTTTTTTGTTATTTCTTTTGGATATGATTATCTCATGTGTGAACACCACTACGACATTCCTCTATAGATGCAAATTTGTCAACATTAATTTTTGTTGGGTAAATATTAACTAAGTAAGTAGGGCAGAAATTGTTCTCATAAAATTTATAGATCTCGATGCAAGTCAAAGAGGAAAAATCTAGTTAACGGGAAAACAAATACCAACCTCAGAAAGGAAGGGAATTCCCAAAGTTTGCATGAGAAGAGACACCTTGGCAAGAGGCATGTAGTTCTCATCCTTGTGGAAACTTCCAAAAGAGAGGAACCAGGCATTTTCTAGATCCTCAAACCTTTGCCATAGCTTTCTATTATCATCCGAACAAACCAAACAAACGGACGAATGCAGTGAGACCCACTCATCATGCATAATCAATCGGTAGCACCGTGCAGTCTAGTCTAACAAAAAGAACTTTGATGTGAATAATATCATCATAGCTCAGACGCCCAGATTTTAGTTCATCGCTCCACCAAAGAAAAACCTTGAAAACCTAAGGAAGAGAAAAACAAAAAAAAAGAAGAACAATTTTTCATCGCAGCCTAGCATCAATTGAATGCTTACTTCTTAACTGAGTACATACAGCATTAGTAGCTTTGTAAGATAGAACAGCTAGAAACAATTTGCACATGATATCAAGATAGATATGGTAAGAGGGAATCTCATGAATGACTGTCACACACATAAATTAATGATCTTGAATGAAGAGTCTCCAGAATGGTGTGCTTGGAATTGGTCATTTTCTTCCCCATAAATTTATATAGCTTAGACATTTGATATAGGCTGTCACACACATAAATGCAACCAAATAAGCAACATGTTGTGTGTGTGTGTGTCTGTGTCTGTGTGTGTGTGTGATCATATATATGGTTCAGATAGTACTATGAAATTAGAGGTAGTAGATTATTATTACCACCACCAACATTGTTTTCGGAGTGACACCATCTTCATCACTAGTCTTTTTTTTCAAAATAGATGTCAATTCATGTGGTTCACTCTCGTAGTGTGCTTGTGTATGCCAGGTAAGCCACAATGTGTAAGGCATGCTAATTACTCCAGCAAAAAGCTATCAATAGAACAACGTATCAATTGATAAAGTAGAGAACATGACACCCAGCAAAACATAAGCAATATCACAAACCTCATGCTCATCAATAAGTGATCCTAATTCCTCCTCCAAAAACTCCTCAGGTAGAACACCAAATTTTATATTTAACAATTAATTATTATATTATATAAATAAATAAATTTATGGTTAATAGTTTATGAATTTTTTATGGTTATTTTTTGTAATATTATTTATAAATTAATGAAATAAATTTCAGAAATTAATAAATTTATTTATTGTTATAACAATGGAGAAAAAAAATTAATATTACTAATAACTATTAAAACTATTAATTGGTAATCAAATATTCAAATTATTTCATTTATTTAAAAA